>CM019150.1:20084357-20178026 GCA_009733165.1 Naja naja
TGGTTCCAGACTGATGAGCTGTATTTGAGAATTGGTTCAGCAAATGTTTTGTATGCTGTATTAGTAGTGTATTACCAGAGAAAAAGTGTAATTTTGGTTAACAACTCTTAATGCTTTTACAGCCACAGTGGGGTCTAGCAATTTAGATCATTAGAGATGAGTACTCCAAGATCCTTGACAGAGTCTGGATCATCAACAAGGTCTTGACTATTCAGCTTGTTTGTATTTTTATTTTTTCTGATTTTTGCCATGTAAGACAGAGCATTTATTTGTTGAGTTTTGAAGTTGCCATTTGTTTGACCATTCTGATACACATAGTCAAGGTCTTTGAAGGGTAGGTATTGTCTGTGGTGTTGAATAGCTTTACATCATCAGCAAAGAGAACACAGTTGCCCTTAATTTGATCACAGAGGTCCTTTATGTAGAGTATGAAGAGAGTTGGTCCTAGAACACTGCCTTGGGGACACCACTGTTGATTAGTAGCAGAATTTGACAGGACGCTCTCAATTTTGACCATTTGTTGTCTGTTTGATAGGAATGATTCTATCCACTTATGCAGGTGTCCAGAGATACCATAAGATTTTAGTTTTAGTAGTAGTTTGTCGTGTACCACTGAATCAAAGGCTTTACAGAAATCTATGTAGATTGTGTCTATTGCTTTGCCCTGACTGAGTTGTGTAGTCCATATGTTTTTGCAGTGTAAGAGTTGTAGATTACAGGATAGTTTTTTTCTGAAACAAAATTGTTTATTAGAGAGTAGGTTGTTTGTCTCTAAGTGGAGGATAATGGATTGGTTAATAATTGATTCCATGACTTTACAGGTGATGCAGCATAAAGAGATTGGTCTGTGATTTTCAGCTAGGCTGGGGTCTCCCTTTCTGAAGATGGGGATGACTGTGGCTTGTGACCATATTTTTGGCAAGGAGCTGGTCCTGAAAGATTTTTCAAAGATTATGCTTAGAGATTCGGCTATGGCAGTGGATAGCTTTTTAAAGAAGTAGGCACATATTCCATCCGGTCCAATAGATAGAGATGGTTTTAGATTGTGTAGTGCTTTTTCAACATTGTCTTCTGTAAAATCGATATCTATTAGATGTAAGGACTTTTTATAGAAGATAGCAACGCCACCTCCTCTACGGATTTCACAATCTACTCCTCTACGGATTTCATTAGTTGTCTAATGGCAGGGGGTCACTTTGAATTAATGGAGCTACCAGTCACTGAATCCAGCCCCCCATCTCTTTTATGCAATCAAATGCCAAAAGATTTAATTCCCCCTCATCAAACGATCAATTTAAAGCTAAATTTTCATGAAGGGACTTGAATTGGGGTATTGGTATGTGTGTGTGTGTGTGTGTGCCTGTGTGTAGGGAGGGTCAAAATCATTAGTCTGAGGTGAGTAAAATGTGATTCCCATTTGAGCTGAGACGGCGCAGTGGCTAGAATACAGTATTGCAGGCTAATTCTGCCAACTTCCAGCAGTTCGATTCTCACTAGTTCAAGGTTGACATCCTTCCGAGGTGGGTAAAATGAGGGCCCAGATTATTGAGCGAAATAAGCTGACTCTGCAAACCACCTAGGGAGTGTTGTAAAGCCCTGTGAAGCGGTATGTAAGTGTAAGTACTATTGCTATTGTTATTGTCATCATCCCAGCCAGCTTCCAACAAGCAAAATCAATGGGAGAAGTCAGTCTTGCTTAACGACACAGATTCACTTAACAATTGCAATGATTTGTTTAAAAACTGTGGCCAAAAGTTCATAAAATCAGGTGCAACTCAATTACCATCTTGCTTAGCAATGAAAATTCTGCTCCCAATTATGGTTATTAAGTTGTGGACTCCCTTGTAATCTCATATCATCTTGATTCCAATAGTTTTTAATGGCTCCACACTATCCAAGCAAAATCAAGTTTCCTTCCAGTTCTGTCTTCTCTTCCCCTCTAACATTCCAATATAATTAACAAGATTCCCACCCACCCCTGCCCCTGGCTTTTATATTGGTGCCTCTGTTTATCTTGTTGGGATATTTTTTTACATTCTGGAGGGGATGCCGATGCTTCCTCCACAAATTAGTATTTGATGATATTCAAGTGCCCTCTGGCTGTTAATGGCCTCTATGAAAACTCTGTGATTATCCAGGCTGTGCTTGATAGCTTTGCTATTATAAATAGCCCAGAATTTCAAAGTTCCTGCTCCTGGCTTCCAAAATGATTGCAACACTGTGGGCTGTTACCTCTTGTTGATTCACAGATATGTATGTATGTGTATGTGTGTATGTGTGTGTGTGTGTGTATGTATATGTACATGTATACACTCCATTTTTGGACCTCCTGGGCCTCCTGGGCCTCAGGGAAGTCTTCTGGGGGGCCAATTTTGCTCCCAGGAAGCTTCCCTGGGGCCCAGGAAGGCAAAGGAGTGCAGGGGGGCACAGCTCCCCCCTGCCTTCCCCCTGATGTGCCTCTTTTTGCCTCCTGGGCCTCAGGGAAGCCACCTGGGCAAAGCAGTAAGACAGCGAGGGGGATCCCAGCACAGCTGATCATCGGGAAGGAAAAAAAAGAAATATCTTAAGGAGTGACTGGGCAGGAGAGAACGCAGTGAGCGATGTCGTGCATGTGTGCGATATGGACTGACTGGGTGGGGAGGGGAGGAGTGGGTGGAGAGGCACGGGGCCAGCCAGAGGCATGATTTGCTGGTTCTCCGAACTGCGCAGAATCATAACAACCGGTTCTATAGAATCGGTCCAAACTGGTAAAATACCACCCCTGTGTATATGTATATGTATAGGCATATGCATATGTGTTTCTGTGTATACACACAAACACACACACACACGCACACACCTTCTAGCATTCTTTTTCTTGGTCCACTCTTCTTATGTTTGGCTGTCAGCAAGTAGTTGGGAACCTGCTTCTTTTCCCACAATGATACAGCCGATCATGATACAGTCCATTGGGCCCAGGCTGTCTGCAGAGAGAAGATAAAAAAGAAAAAGTCAAGATCATGTATTTGATCATGTGGGTGGTAGCATCATTTTTACTATAGATAGCCTTGCTTAGCGCCTTCAGTAACTCCTGTCCCTGGACTGAAAAAGAGATTGCAATCGCAGAATCATTCCAGGGCAATTCAAAAAGAGAACATAGTTCCATTATTTCATGTTTATCCCTAGCATGATGTCTTTAGAAGAAGAAAAAAGCTAGATTTATGCAGTCCGTACTGAAATCTAGTCAGTTGGTCTAAGTCAGGGGTGTCAAACTTGTGGCATCACGGTGGCATCATGTGATGTATCGAGACTTTTTTCCACTTCACTAAACTGGGCATGGGTGTGACCAGTGCATGATGCATCTGGCCGGTGGGCCACAAGTTTGATAACTCTAGTCTAAGCTTAAACTTGAGAAAGAAAATCCTTGTTAAATTACTTATAGATTGAGTAAAATAGCACCCTTGCTCTCATCCGGTTTGTAATTATTATCATTTTTTGCACAGTGAGCCAGATGTTCAGACTGGATAGGCATTTTTATTTGCTATTGAGTCTTTCCCAAGGATCTGGGATAGGCAGATGTGGATGTTTGATGGCATTACAGATGTCATCACAGGATTTAAGTGGTACTATATTAAGCCACCTTTTGCAATTGATTGATGGTAAATTTGTCAGTGCCAATAGAGTTGAAGTGGCGCCCCAATCATTTTGGGATTACACCCAAGGTGTCTATTGCTATTGGAACTACCTTTCAGACTACAAACAATGGCATGACAAAATAACAACAATAGGGCATTGGAAGATCTGCAAGAAACACCATTTGCCCACAAGCAAGAACTGGTGAGACCATAAAATAAAAAAAGTCATAGAAAATGAAGAAGCTAAAGTGCTCTGGGAGTTTAGAACTCAAACAAACAGGCACCTGCCACATAATTAGAGGTAGTATTCAGCCAGTTCTGACAGGTTCTGGAGAACAGGTAGCGGAAATTTTGAGTAGTTCAGAGAACGGTAAATACCACCTCTGGTTGGCCCCATCCCCATCTATTTGCTGTCTCCTGAGTCCCAGCTGATCGGCTGGGTCTTCTTTTATTTATTCGACTTGTATGCCGCCCTATTCCCTAAGGACTCAGGGCGGCGAACATTAAAACAGAGAAAATTTACAATAAAACAGAATTAAACAAGTAAACAAGCCAAATAAAATTAAAATAAAACCCAACCCCCGGTCATTCGAGGCCGTTGGAACAACCAAGTCTTCAGGTCCCGGCGGAAGGAGCGGAGGTCAGGGGCCAAACGGAGATCCACGGGAGCTGATTCCAAGGGCAGGAGCTCCCACAGAGAAGGCCCTAGCCCTGGGGACCGCCAGCCTACAATGTCTGACTGACGGCACCCCAAGGAGGCCCCTCCTATGAGAGCGAACAGGGCGATCGGAGAGTGATGCTGGCAGGAGGCGCCCGCAAGTACCCTGGACCCAAGCCATTAAGGGCTTTATAAGTTGTAACTAATACCTTGAAGGCGACCGGAGGCAACCGGCAACCAATGCAAGCCGCAGGAGGGTGTAACATGGGAGTATCGGGATACCCCATCACAGCCAGGCTGCATTCTGCACCAGCTGAAGCCTCTGGATCGTCCGCAAGGGGAGCCCCATGTAGAGAGCATTGCAGTAGTCAATCCTAGAGGTGACAAGCGCATGAGTAACCGCTCAAGGGCATCTCGGTCCAAATAAGGGCTAAGCGAACCAGCCGAACCTGGGCAAAAGCCCCTGGCCACAGCTCCCACATGCTCCTCCAAACCGAGCTGTGGGTCCAGGAGAACACCCAGGTTTCTTGCCCTATCCACGGGGGCAACACCTCTCCCCCATGACCAAAGATGGTACATCCAATAAAGACCGAGATGCCGGTAAGAACAGCCACTCCTTGGTGGGGTTGAGCTGAAGCCTGTTACTACCCATCCAGACCATCGCCTGGCATCTCACTGGGCCTGGGGTGGAGATATAAAGCTGGGTATCATCAGCATACTGATGATACCTCACCAAAACCTCGGATGATCTCACCCAGCGGTTTCATGTAGATATTGAACAGGAGAGGCGAAGGACAGACCCCTGCGGCACCCCACAAGTGAGGGGTCTCGGGGCCGACCTCTGCCCCTGCCAACACCGACTGCAAAGGAAGGAGGAGAACCAACGCAGAACGGTTCCCCCACCCCCAATCCTCTAAGCCGCTGCAGAAGGATACCATGGTGATGGTATCGAAGCGCTGAGAGATCTAAAAGGACTAGGACAGAGGAAAAGCCCTGTCCGAGCCCTCCAGAGATCATCCATCAGTGCGACCAATGCTGTCTCCGTGCTGTGTCGGCCCTGAAGCCCGACTGATACGGATCTAAATACTCAGCTTCCTCCAGGAACAAGGGAAGCTGCTGAACCACTCAACAACCTTGGCTAAAAGTGAAGGTTGGAGACAGGACGATAGTTGTTCAAAACGGCCGGGTCCAAGGCAGGCTTCTTGAGAAGGGGCCTCACCACTGCCTCTTTCAAGGCGGCAGGAAAGACTCCCTCACTCAAAGAAGCATTAACAACTGCCTGGAGCCAGCGCGTAACCTCCTGGAGGCATAAACCAGCCAGGAAGGGCACGGGTCCAATAAACACGTGGTGTTGCCCTGCACAGGAGAACGGAGCTGGAAAGCAGGTTAGTGGGGTGGGGAGGGAATGGGGATTTTACAGTATCCTTCCCCTGCCACACCCACCAAGCCACGCCCACACAACCGGTAGTAAAAATTTTGAATACTACCACTGCACATAACACCCCAAACTTAACAATTGTCGATGGGAAAGACAAAAAAGTCTGGATAGTGGACATGGCAGCAGAATAGAAGAGAAAGAACTGGAGAAGATAATAATTTATTATTATTATTTTAAAAGATTTAGTCTTCAATTTGATTCGTTGTTTGGGACTGGTAAAAACTTAACAGTTCAAGTCCTAACTAAGGACCTAAGAGCTATTAAGGTAAAATCTAAGTATATAGGGCAGGGGTGTCAAACTTGATTTCATTGAGGACTGCCATCTGGGTTGTGTTTGGCCTCAGGGGGCCAGGGTGGGCATGTCCAGGTGGGCATAGCTTGGGTGGGCATGGCCAGCTGGATGTCACTAGTGTCTGGGGCACCTGTGGTGGCCTGGGAGGACACCACTGGCTTTGTTTTCAGCTGGGACAGCCTCCTGCAGCCCTCTGCCAGCAAAAACAGCTTGGAGGGCTGTGTGTGCCTCTCTGGGCTCCATTTTTGGCTGGGATGGCTTTCTGCAGCCCCCTGCAAGCGAAAATAGAGCCCGACCCCCTGAGCTCCATTTTTGGTGGCAGAGGTACTGTGGGCTAGTCCGTTGCTGTTTCCAGGGTGGCCCTGTGGGCCAGATCTAAGCATCCCGCAGGCTGGATTTGGCCCACGGGCCTTGAGTTTGACACCCCCAATATAGGCAGTTCCTAGTAAGGTGGGGTTTTTTTCTTGCAAGCTCAGGAAATGCAGTTCTAATAAGTTCAAATTTTCCATGTATCTAGGCAACCCTTTGGGTATTACTCCAAGGGCTCCTATTAGTATTAGAACAACCTTTGATTTCTTCCTCCATAGTCACTCAACTTCAATTTGCAAATCACGATATTTCGCTATTTTTTCTAGCTGTTTGTCTTCAATCTGTGCATCACCTGGTATTGCAATATCAATGAAGCAGACTTTTTGTCTTTTCCACAATAGTGATGTCAGGCATGTTGTGGGCCAGTTGTCTCTCTGTTTGGATCCGAAAATCCCACAAGATCTTGACCTGTTCATTTTCAAAAACTTTTTCAATAAGCAATATTTGCTATTGTTGCTGACATGTTATAACAATTGGTTTTATTATTATTATTGATCATTGCACAATCAGATAGTTGTTGTTGTTGTTGTTGTTGTTATTATTATTATTATTATTATTATTATTATTATTATTATTATTCATAATCACACAGTCAGCCAGATATTCAGACTGGATTTGGCATCTTTGTCTCCCTATTGAGTCCTTACCAAGGACCTGGTAATTCAAATCTGGATGGTTGACGGTGTTATACATATGGTTACAGGACGGAAGCTCGTTACACATGGGGTTGATTCTTGCTTGCTGATTATCCTCATAATCCTCCCCTTCCCCACTAGAAGAGGCAGTAGGTATGGGAACCAGGGAGGAGCAATGGCAATGTTCCTGAGGTAGTCTGGATCTTAGCTGATAAATGTGCCTGCTCCAGAGGACACCATCCTCAGTTTGAACCCTGTAAGACCTGGGGCCAGTAATTTGGGTTATCTCTGCAGGAATCCATAATGGTTCCCCCATAAGGTTTTTTGCATAAACAGAATCACCCACACTGAATGTGCGAATTTTGCTAGTGGAATCTAGTGGTGCGTTGGGTGCATAAGTGGGATGAAGGCGGTCAAGGGGAGATCTGAGTTTCCTACCCATCAACAATTAAGTTAGTTGAGGGGTTGGGAGTGATATGCTGGACACTGAGAAGTTTTTCAACTTTCTCAGTGATGTCCCCTGGACCCAATTGCTGGAGTTTCTCCTTGGTAAATCGTACCATGCGTTCAGCCCGGCTGTTAGCTGAAGGATGCCCAGGGGCTGTCAGGGCATGTCTGATACCCTGCTGTGCTAGATATGATTCAAAAAGGTTGGATGTAAATTGAGGACCATTGTCAGAAACAAGCACATCAGGTAACCCGTGAGTTACAAAAAGTTTCTTAAGCTGTTTGATGACAGCTTCAGCTGTGGTGGATGCCATAGGGATAACCTCTAGCCATTTGGAGTATGCATCTACTATAATAAGGAAAGTGTGCCCTCTGGTAGGGCCAGCAAAATCAATGTGAATCCTGGACCATGAGCCCCTAGGACATTCCCATTCCTGTTTGGGGAGAGGTGGGGCAGGCCTGACTTCCTGACAGTTGGGACAGGATGCAACCCAGTTTTCAACCATTTTGTCAATACCTGGCCACCATACATAACTCCTGGCCAATCCCTTCATTCTGACAATTCCCGGATGACCCTCATGTAACATTTCCAAAACCTCCTTCTGTAGTTTTGCAGGAATAACCACCCTGTTACCCCACAAAATACATCCTCTTAATACAGATAACTCAGTTTGTCTGGACTTAAAAGGTTGGGAACCTTGAGGTAGATCTTGAAGTGGCCAACCTTTCTTAATCCAGCCTATAACAGGAGCCAATAAAGTGTCTTTGGCAGTCTCTCTGGCAATTTCAGCAGCATGGACTGGAAGCTTGGTAACAGTTTCTAGAAAAAAGGTGTAAGTCTCAGGAACAGGGTCCTCAGTGTGTGAAGGAAGTGGGCAGTCACTCAAAGCATCTGCATGCCCATTTCCAGGTCTGTGGATGAGTTTGTACGAATAAGCAGCAAGAAATTCAGTCCATCTCAGCATTCTTGGTGACAGGATTGTGGGCGTTGGTTTGTCCCCTGCCACAATGCCTAAAAAAGGTTTGTGATCTGTGACAATGGTGAATCTTCTGCCATATACATACTCATGAAATTTCTTGACAGCTGCCACAATTGCCAAAGCTTCCTTGTCCAGTTGGCTGTAGTTTCTCTCTGCTTTAGTCAAAGTGCAAGAGTAAAATGCAATAGGGGCTTCCCTTCCACTGGGAAGCATGTGGCTCAACACCCCCACCACTCCAAAAGGGGATGCATCACAAGTCAGTACAACAGGCAAATTCTCAAAGAACTGTATCAGTACAGAATCAGAAGTGATTTGTCTCTTAATATTGTTAAATGCAGCTTGTTCTTTTCTTCCCCAGACCCATGCAGATTTTTTGTCCAGTAATCTATGTAGGGGTTCTGCAGTGGTTGCTTTCTGAGGTAGAAACATATGATAGAAGTTAATGAGTCCCAGGAACGCTTGCAAGTCTGTTTTGCATTTTGGCCTGGGGGCTTCTTTGATTGCCTGAACTTTGGCTTCTGTGGGGTGGATGCCATGTTTATCAATCATGTAACCCAAGAATTCCACTTTGTCAGTTCTAAGTGTGCATTTTTCTTCTTTGACTTTTAACCCCACTTTTTTGAATCTAGTTAAGACTTCTCTGAGTTTCTCGTGTAACTGAGTGTCATTTTCGGCAGAGATTAAAACGTCATCAAAATAAGGCACCACCCCTGGCAACCCTTGTAGCATCCTTTCCATAAGGCTTTGGAAAATGCCTGGTGCCACACTTACTCCAAATTGCAACCTTTTGCATTTGAAAGCACCTCTATGGGTTACAATGGTTTGGGCTTCTGCAGTTGCATCATCAACTGTTAACTGTTGATATGCCTGGGCCAGGTCCAGTTTGGTGAAGACTGTGCCCCCGCCAAGAGAATGTAATAAATGATGCACCACTGGAACTGGATATGCGCTCTGTTGTAGCACATGGTTCAATGTCCCCTTGTAATCTCCGCAGATTCTTACAGACCCATCAGCCTTGACTGGTGTGACTATGGGTGTCTCCCACCTGGAGTGGTCAGTGGGCTCTAAAACCCCTTGAGCTATTAGTTTATCTAATTGTGCATCAATTTTTTCCTTTAAGGCAAATGGAACCCTTCTGGGTTTTAAATGGATTGCTTGTACCTTGGGATCTAGGTTAAAGGAGATAGGGGTCCCCAAGTACTTGCCTAATCTGTCACTGAAGACCTCTGGAAATTCAGACTTCAAGGCCTCTTCCCACTCAGTGTTGGTCACGTGATTGATGCCAGTCACCTGATGCCCAGCGGGTTGAACCATTCAAGTCCCAGCAAACTTGGGCGATCCTTGTCAACGATGGTCAGGGGTAGATGTTTGGTGTGACCTTTGAACTTCACGATGAATTCTCTTGTTCCAACTACTGGAATCTTGTTCCCTTGGTAGTATTTAAGAGTCAATGCCTGCTTCTTGAAGTGAGTCTTCTGAATATCTGGTAACAGTCTTTGAATAGTGTCCCATGACGCCATAGATAGGTATGAGCCTGAGTCCACTTCCATTTTGCAAGGCCTTCCTTCAATAAGTACCTTGACATGCACTTTTCTGTTTTTTAAAGGAGATGAATGACCAATAGTTACTGTCTGATGAGTTTCATTCTTCCCCTTTGCTTCTGTGCTGCGCCCCATTTTCTCACTGAGGTTGTTGGGCTTGAATTCTTTGTCAGGAAACTTCCTTCTGTTTGGTGGAGTTCTAGATGATTTGCAGACTCTTGCTAGGTGCCCTCTTTTTTCACAACGGAGGCAAATGGTGTCTAGAAACTTGCATTCAGTGCGGGGGTGGCTTCCCCCACAACCTCTGCAGTAGAAATCTTGCCTCTTTCTTCCCAGGTCTTTCTTTTTCTGCTCCATTCTGAGTCTGTAAATTCCTTCCTCCACCTCACTGTAATCTGACTCAAAATCTAGTTCCTCACAATGATTTGTGGTGGACTTTTCCCCATCATAATGGCTCGTAGCCCTGTTCATCTTCCTCATGGCTGCTGCTGAGGACTTGGTAGCTTCTGCTGAAGATGCTTCTTCTATGGCTTCTTTCAGCGTGATCTTAGGTTTCATTATTAACTTGCTCTGTAACACCTTGTCTTTAAGGCCTAATACGAAATGGTCTAGAACAAATCGATCGCGCATGGCCTCTTCTAAATTGTTAAATTCACATGCACCCCCAATGTCTCTTAAACTTGCCATGAAGTCATTTACGCTTTCATTTTCCCCTTGATCACGACGATAAAACTCGTGTCTCTTAATGAGGCACGATACTTGTGGGGCGTAATGGGCTCTTAACAACCTTTCCAGATCAGGCCAAGCCATTACCTTCACGTCTGCTGCTCCTGCGAGTACCTTCACCATCTTGAAAACTGCCGGACCACAGTACGTAAGAAAGACCACCGCTGCAGTCTTCCGCTGCTCGGAAATGGCGGCCAGATCGTTTCCCTCCAGATACATTTGGAAATGATCTGCATACGACTCCCAGTCTTCTGCCGTCAGATCGAACGGGGCTGGGGGGGTGTTCAGTGCAGCCATCTCGCTCTTGTTCTGTTCTGAGTCGCCTTCTCTTCAGGAGAATCCCACCTTCATCGCCAGTGTTAAGTTTGCATGAAGAGGCAGACACGGAGTGCTTCAGCTCTTAAGTTTTATTGTGACTTCAGCTCAGAATGGA
Organism: Naja naja; assembly: GCA_009733165.1. Classification (NCBI taxonomy): domain Eukaryota; kingdom Metazoa; phylum Chordata; class Lepidosauria; order Squamata; family Elapidae; genus Naja; species Naja naja. The sequence continues at coordinate 20,095,491 of CM019150.1, forward strand.
CCCAATTTGGCTTAGCCGAGGCAGCTATATATAGCCAGCTGCCTCGGCTGACAGCCAATCAGAGTGCAGGGTTTTCCAGTACTTTTTAACCAATGATTTCAAACACTTTACAAGAACAACCAATCAATTCAAACTCTGCATACATAACAGTATTTGGAAGTCCCACAGTAGTTTTGCATGCTCATTTTCGACCACTTTCTCGGGCTTAGGATCCCACCAGTTCTTTGCTACAGGCAGATGGTAGTTGTGACACAAGTTCCAGTGGACCAGCTGAGCAACTGTGTTGTGACATTGTTTGTAGTCAGTCTGAGCAATTGTATTATTATTATTATTATTATTATTATTATTATTATTCCCCCAAGTTGATGTTGGTTCCTAACGACTGCCTGGACAGGTCCTTGCAGTTTTCTTGGAAAGATTTCCTTTGCCTCCTTCCTAGGACTGAGAAAGAATGACTAGCCCAAAGTCACCCACTTAGCTTCATGCCTAAAGTGGGACTAGAACTCATTGCCTCCTAGTTTCTAGCCTGTTGCCTTAACCACTAGACTAAACTGATTCTCATTTTGCAGTCAGTTACTATGATTTGACTTAAAAAAATATGGCAGATGAGATCCACTAGATGTCTCTGTTCACATTCTGTATTCATCCTCATAAACTCTGAACTTTTAAGAATTTTTTAAAGGAAAAAATACCAAACAATGAAATAATTGACTGCATGTTCTCTCTCTCTCTCTCTCTCTCTCTCTCTCTCTCTCTTTCTCCCCTTCCTCTTTCTCACTCTTTCTTCAATATCTGAGAGTTGCATTGCAAAGTATTTCTTGTTTTTTGTTTTTGTTTTTAAAATGGGACCCAAATCTGGCTGCTTTCAGGAAGGTGATTTTCCTGACATACGTATTTTGAATGTTCACTAAAAGATTTTTTTTAGAAACTAAAAGCTATGATGTATGTTATTACGATAGTTTCCCAAAAGGTAGCAAATATGACTGTTTTGCAGAAAAAGTGATGCCTTTAACTGTATTCAATTTTTTTAATAGCGTATATTGATCAAGCCTATTTCATCAGCCAAATGGAATAAATTCTGTGAGTTGGGCTTTATTAGTCAGTTATAAGAGATAGGGGAAAGGAGAAAGAGGTGCTAAGAATAGTCAGGACAAAGAAAATAATTTTGGTAGGGATAATAAATAAAATCAAGGTATGTGTCAGTTCTATGCAGCAGAATAAAAGAATTCTGTGTTTCATCAAAGGCAATAATTCTATGATTGCATGAGATTTATAGCTTTATAAAAAGTTTATATTTGTGTCATTTTGTAGTTTGGAGAGAAAAACAAGGGGAGGGGGTATGTGTGCTGCAGGATTGCTTTGGAAATAAGTACAGAAATTTTTAGTATTAAATAGTTTGGTCAATAATGAAAGATCCCAGGAAATCTTGGTCTCCATTTCAATAGAGATATTGTGCACACATAGATAGATAGATGATAGATAGATGATAGATGATAGATAGATAGATGATAGATGATAGATAGATGATGGATAGATAGATGGTAGATAGATAGATGATTCCATAGATTGATAGATGATAGATAGATGATGAAATAGATAGATAATAGATAGAGATGATAGAGAGATAGATGATTCATAGAGATAGATAGATAAATAGATAGATAGATAGATAGATAGATAGATAGATAATGCAGAGAGCAAGAATTTAAATGGCAAGCCAGTTCAAACTCAGGGTAGCATCCCGCCCCCCCAAAACCAAACAATACAAAACAAAAATATGATTAGAATCAAATAAAACATCAAATAAATAAAGACGATGAACACAAAAAAATGGTAAACAACTAAATCTACAATTCCTAAAAATGGAGATCCTCCACAGTCTGCTTCAAAAGCCTGGGAGAGGGGTCAGATCTTAACCCTAACCAACCCCTAGGGTTGGGATCAGTTATATGTTGAGGAAAATATACCAATGGGAGAAAACCAGTGGTGAGATTCAATTTTTTTTACTACTGGTTCTGTGGGCGTGGCTTGGTGGGTGTGGCAGGGGAAGGATACTGTAAAATCTCCAGTCAGAGGCAGTATATGCCAGTTCTCTGAACTACTCAAAATTTCCGTTACCGGTTCTCCAGAACTAGTCAGAATCTGCTGAATACCATCTTTGGGGAAAACATCACAGTATCACAACTGAGAAGGCATGTGGGTCTTCCCTGGGTCTCATAAACTGACATTATCAACTGACAGAAATAGTCCATGGTTGGCTGACTTGAAAACAAATAACAGAGCAAGGAAAGATGATGACCAAATGCACTTTTAAAAAAAATCATATTTATATGCCGCCCTTCTCCGGAGACTCAGGGCGGCTTACAATTTTTGGAGCGCAACCCAATGAGCTCAGCAATAGCCTTCATTCCATTGTATATGCCTGCTTATTACTAAGCGGCATTTTTACAAAGTCAGCTTATTGCCCCCAACAATCTTGGGTCCTCAATTTACCTACCCCGAGAGGATGGAAGGCTGAGTCAACCTTGAGTCTGGTGGGATTCGAGCCTTGAGTTGACTTTAGTAGTTAAGTGTGGCTATGTGTAGGCAGAGGTAGTATTCAGCAGTTTCTGATCAGTTCTGGAGAACCAGTAGCAGAAATTTTGAATAGTTTGGAGAACTGGCAAATACCACCTCTGACTAACCCTGCCCCCATCTATTCTCTGCCTCTTGAGTCCCAGCTGATCAGCTTGGTGTTTTGTTGCTCTACACAGGAGAACGGATCTGGAAAGCAGGATAGTGGGGTAGGGAGGGAATAGGGATTTTCCAGTACCCTTTCCCTGGACTGGGGAGGGAATGGAGATTTTGCAGTATCCTTCCCCTGCCACCCCCACCAAGCCACCCCCACCAAGCCAAGCCACACCCACAGAACCAGTAGTAAAGTTTTTTGAATCCAACCACTGTATGTAGGCCACACATGTGGAAAGTGTGATCATAAATGGTCTTATGGGACCTCCATATTTAGATAGGAATCATGAGTATAGTTTGATTTACTTCAAAAAGCCTAAAGGTGTTGTCCTTTGGAATATCTTCACGATACTGAGGAAAGAAAACATCGGATGAAAGCTTTGCTTTTTGGAAACATCAGGAGAACACTGCTTCCTTTCATTCCAGGGTTTGGGTATTCAAGTCAGTGTAATGTATGCAGAGTTAATCTAATTGGTTCTTGAAAATATGCAGAGTTCAATCTGATTGGTTGTTAAAATGGCAGGAAATCCGAATACCGCCATTGGCTACAAGCCGCGGCAGCCGGCTATACAAGCTGCCGAGACCAAGCCATTCTGGCGTAGTTCTGAGCTGTAGTCACTTATTAAAATGAGCTGAAGCACTTCGCGTCCTGTCTTCTTCTGAACTTAACACTGGCAACGAAGGTGGGATCTTAAGAGATAAGAAGACAACGCAGAAGAAAAAGACAAGATGACTGGGCTGAACACACCACCAGCCCAGTTCGATCCAAAGAACGAAGACTGGGAGTCTTATGCAGACAGATTCCAAATGTTCTTAGAAGGAAATGATCTAGTTTCAATTTCTGAACAACAGAAAAGAGCGGTTTTCCTAACACACTGCGGCCCCGCAGTGTTCAAGATGGCAAAAGCTCTGGCTGCACCAGCAGACGTGAAAGCGATGGAATGGGCAGACTTGGAAAGGCTATTGAGGGCACACTACACACCCCAAGTATCGTGCCTGATCCACAGACATGAATTCTACCGCCCTGATCAACAAGAAGAAGAAAGCATCAGCGACTTTGTGGCCAGCTTATGAAACCTTGGTGGTGCCTGTGAATTCATCACACTAGAAGAAGCCATGTGTGATCATTTTGTCTTGGGGCTTAAGGACCAGATGTTACAAAGTAAACTACTCATGAAACCAAACATTACGCTAAAAGAAGCCATCGATGAGGCAATAGCAGCAGAAGCCACAAAAACCTCCACAGCCACAATGAGGAAGATGAACAGAATAACCTCCCATCCAGAAGGTGTAAAAACCGCAACAACGCATTTTGATGAACTAGAGTCAGAATCAGAGTACAGCAGAGAAGAAGAAGAGATAAACAGACTAAGGATGGAGTGGAAATGGAATGCCCAGGGCCGGAAGAAGCGAGACTTCCAATGCGCAGGATGTGGAGGGAACCACCCCTGCACAGAATGCAGGTTCCTGGAAGCCATTTGCCTCCATTGCGAGAAGAAAGGACACATCGCAAGAGTCTGCAAATCATCCAGAACTCCACCCAATTGAAGGAAGTTCAATACAAATAACAAGGACAAAGAAGTAAAACCCAGCAGCACAAGCGGGAAAAATGAAACACACCAAACTGTAACAATTGGTCATTCTTCTTCACTGAACAACAGGAAGGTGCATGTCAAGGTCTATATCGAGGGGAGACCGTGCCAGATGGAGGTAGACTCGGGATCATATCTATCCATGGTGTCATGGGACAATATACAGACTCATTCCAGAGATCCAGAAGAATCAATTCAATAAGCAAGCACTAACCCTCAAAGATTACCAAGGAAACAAGATTCCAGTAATCAGAACAAGAAAATTCAACGTGAAATTCAAGAATCACACTAAACTTCTACCATTGACCATCATTGATAAAGACCGCCCAAGTCTTCTAGGACTGGAATGGTTCCACCCCCTGGGCATCGAAGTAACTGGAATCAACCATGTAAGTGACTCAGAATGGGAAGAGTCATTGAAGAAAGAATTCCAAGAGGTCTTCAGCGACGGATTAGGCAAGTACTCGGGGACCCCTATTACTTTCAATTTAGACCCCAATGTACAACCAATCCGTTTAAAAGCCAGATGAGTGCCATTTGCACTCAAAGCAAAAATAGATGAACAGTTAGACAAACTGATAGCTCAAGGGGTACTAGAGCCCACAGACCAGTCCAGATGGGAAACACCCATAGTTACCCCTGTCAAACCTGATGGCTCTGTAAGAATTTGTGGCAACTATAAGGGGACATTGAACCATGCACTGCAACAGAGCACATATCCGGTTCCAGTGGTACATCATTTGTTACACTCCCTAGATGGGGGTACTGTTTTTGCTAAATTAGACCTTGCCCAAGCATACCAGCAGTTAACAATAGACGATATGACTGCAGGGGCACAAGCTATTGTGACCCATCGGGTGCCTTTAAATGCAAAAGGTTGCAATTCGGAGTAAGTGTGGCACCAGGCATATTTCAAAGCCTTATGGAAAGAATGTTACAAGGTTTAAAAGGGGTGGTACCTTACTTTGATGATGTTTTAATCTCTGCTAAAAATGACATTCAGCTATGTGAGAGACTCAGAGAAGTATTGATCAGGTTCAAAAAGCAGGACTAAAAGTAAAAAGAGAAATGTACACTAAGAACCGACAGAGTAGAATTCTTAGGTTACATGATTGACAGACACGGTATTCACCCCACAGAAACAAAAATTCAGGCAATCAAGGAAACCCCCAGACCTAAATGCAAAGCTGACCTTCAAGCATTTCTGGGACTTATTAATTTCTACCATATGTTTTGCCGCAGAAAGCAACAACTGGGAACCCCTACATAGACTGCTCGATAAAAAGCTACGGGTCTGGGGCAAAAGAGAAGAAGCAGCTTTTAACAGTATTAAGCACCAAATCACATCTGATTGTGTATTAATACAGTTTAGTGAAAACCTGCCTGTGGTATTAACTTGTGATGCTTCCCCTTTTGGAGTGGGGGAGGTATTAAGCCACCAGCTACCGAGTGGAAGAGAAGCTCCGATTGCATTCTATTCAAGAACATTGACAAAGGCAGAGAGAAACTATAGTCAGCTGGACAAGGAAGCTCTGGCAATAGTAGCAGCTGTCAAGAAATTCCACGAATACGTTTATGGAAGAAAATTCACCATTGTCACCGATCACAAGCCTCTTCTCAGAATAGTGGCCGGCGATAAATCAACTCCTATCATCCTTTCACCCCAAATGATGAGATGGACTGAATTCCTCACTGCATACTCATACAGACTCGTTCACCGTCCGGGAAAGGACATAGGGCACGCAGATGCATTGAGCCACTGCCCATTACCTATGAACACTGAAGATCCAGCACCTGAGACCTACACCTTTTTCTTAGAGATAGTTGCTCAACTACCTGTGGATGCTGCTGAAATTGCAAGAGAAACCGCTAAAGACAGTTTATTGGCACCTGTTGTCGATTGGATAAAGAAGGGTTGGCCACAACAAGGACTAATGGACATCTGCAAACCATTTAAGTCCAGACAAACTGAACTATCTGTGTTAAAAGGGTGTATTCTATGGGGAAATCGAGTGGTTATTCCTGCAAAGTTACAGAAAAAAGTATTGACTATGTTGCATGAGGGGCACCCAGGGATTGTCAGAATGAAGGGGTTGGCTAGGAGCTATGTATGGTGGCCAGGGATAGACAAAATGGTTGAAAACTGGGTTGCTGGCTGTACGAATTGTCAGGAACTGAGGCCCACACCGCCTATCGCCCCTAAACAGGAATGGGAATGTCCTAGGGGGCCATGGTCCAGAATTCATATTGATTTTGCTGGGCCAACTAAAGGGCATACCTTTCTGATTGTAGTAGATGCATATTCCAGATGGCTCAAGGTTCTTCGCATGTCATCCACCACTGCAGAAGCTGTTATCAAACAGCTAAGGAAACTTTTGTAACTCACGGGTTGCCCGATGTGGTTGTTTCCGACAATGGTCCCCAATTTACTGCCACCCTTTTGAATCATACTTAGCACAGCAGGGCATAAGGCACGCCCTTACGGCCCCTGGGCACCCTCCACTAACGGCGGGCTGAACGTATGGTTCGGTTTACTAAAGAGAAACTTCAACAGTTGGGTCCAGGGATATTACTGAGAAAGTAGACAAACTGCTCAGTATCCAACACATTACCCCCAACCCCTCCACTAATTTAAGCCCTGCAGAGCTCTTAATGGGCAGAAAACTCAGGTCAACCCTCAACCGCCTTCACCCCACTTACGCACCCGAGAAACCTGTAGATTCTAGTAGCAAAACTCGCATTTTTCAAATAGGGGATCGAGTTTATGCTAAGAACCTTGTGGGTGAGCCTTTATGGATTCCTGCGGAAATTATCCATGTAACAGGACCCAGGTCTTACAGGGTACAAACAGAGGATGGGGTCACTTGGAAAAGACATATAGACCAATTAAGGTCCAGGAAGTCCCTAGAAACTCACCCTGGCACGTGTCAGGACTCATTACACACAACCAAGCCATGGGGAAGGGGAGACCTTTTGAATAATGAACAAGTAATAGTCAACCCCTCTTAAATGGAATAACACAACAAGAGCCATCCCAAGCCCTAACACAATCACAACAAATGCTAACTCCAGTAGAGGACAGCACAATTTCACCTATTCAAGGGAATGCCAATGGGCTGGGAGTGGACTGGGAGGAGAGACCAGGTTGGAGTAACAGAGCCGATCACCCGCCAAAGGATTCCAAATGAGGGGATTCCAACAACTAACATTCCTTCAAAACAAATAGAAGTTCCTAGAACACCTGAACCATGCAGGTCCAAACGTAACCGTAAAAGCCCACCTATTTACAAGACTACATTAGATAGATGGGGTTTGAGTATGGGCTGGACCAGGAGGGGAGGGGTGTAATGTATGCAGAGTTAATCTAATTGGTTCTTGAAAATATGCAGAGTTCAATCTGATTGGTTGTTAAAACGGCGAGAAATCCGAACACCACCATTGGCTACAAGCCGCGGCAGCCGGCTATATAAGCTGCCGAGACCAAGCCATTCTGGTGTAGTTCTGAGCTGTAGTCACTTATTAAAATGACCTGAAGCACTTCGCGTCCTGTCTTCTTCCGAACTTAACAGTCAGGTTTCATAATTCTTTTTCCCAGCCTTAAGATGTCAATGCTTCATCCAGTATGCAGAAATTTGAGCTAAATGCACACATTGCATTTTTGGGTATTTTGACATGTGGATGGAAATGTGTTTCAGAAGATTTCTGAATGGATAGAACAGGGGTATCAAGCTCGATTTCACTGAGGTCCACATCAGGGTTGTTTTTGACCTGGGCGTGGCCAGGATGGGCTTGACATCACTCATGTTAGGGGCACCTGTGGTGGCCCTGGGCAGGGCTGGGGGGGATCCATTGTCTCCAGCAGAGGAAGGTAAGACCGGGGAGAAGATCAAATGACGGCCTCGTGCAACCCTCTGCCAGTGAAAATGGAGCTTGCGGCCCTCCCAAGCTCCATTTTCACTGGCAGAGGCACCGCGGGCCAGTCCCTTGCTGTTTCCTGGGCAGTCCTTTGGGCCAGATCTAAGCACCCCATGGGCCAAATTCGACCCAGAGGCATTGAGTTTGACATCCCTGGGTTAGAGGTTAGAATGTAGAGGTTAGAATGCAGTACAGCTACTTCTGTTGATGCCGACTGCCAGCAGTCGGCAGTTCAATTCTCACTGGTTCACGGTTGACTCAGCTTTTCATCCTTCCGAGGTTGGTAAAATGAGGACCCAGATTGTTGGGGGCCATATGTTGACTCTATAAACTGAAGTGGTATATATGTCTAAGCGCTATTGCTATTACCTGTACATTGTCTGAATATGACTGTTGTAACTGGATTGTACCATTTCAGATTGCAGGAGATGCTCATTAATAGAGTGGGCCTTTTCAAAGTAAACAGCTTCCTTTCTTCCAAATTAAGAGGAGAAGAAGAAGATATAGGAGAAATCTCTGAAAACTGTTATGTATGTAGGTTTGAATGTTATTGTTTATTTGAACTGTTCTTGTAAAATGTTAAAAGGTATTGGTTTAAATAGTGCGGGAAGAAACCCTGCACTCCCATTGGCTGGCAACTACAGCTGCTGGCTATAAGAAGCAGCCGTAGCCCAGCCAACTTGGGTCCATTCGAGCTGTAGTCACTGAATACACTCTTTACTGAAGTTCCCCGCGTTTGACTCTTCATGCAAACATAACACTGGCGACGAGGATGGGATCTCCCTAAAGAAGAGACAATGCGGAAGGCGAACAGAAGAGCAAGATGGCTGCGCTGAACACCCCCCCAGCCCTGTTCGATCCGGCGGCGGAAGACTGGGAATCATATGCGGATCGCCCAGATGTACCTGGAAGGAAACGACTCGCCGATATTCCCGAGAGACGGAAGAGGACGGTTTTTCTCATGCACTGCGGTCCGCAGTCTTCAAGATGTCAAGGCGTTGGCGGGAGCTGCAGAACTGAAGGTAATGGAATGGCCTGATTTGGAAAAGCTTTTAAGAGTCCATTACGCCCACAAGTATCGTGCCTCATTAAGAGACATGAGTTTTACCGTCGGGATCAAGGGGAAAGCGAAAATGTTAATGACTGAAGCTTGTGACTTTACCAACTTAGAAGAGGTGATCGGTTTGTCCTAGGCCTCAAAGATAAGGTCTTGCAAAGCAAACTGTTAATGAAACCTAAGATCACGTTTAAGGAGGCCATTGAAGAAGCTGTTTCAGCAGAAGCCACCAAGTCCTCAGCAGTGGCCATGAAAAAGATTAACAAGGCCTCAAGCCAGGCCTCAAGCCATTCTGATGTGGAAAAATCCACAACAGCCCATTGCGAACAAATAGACTCTGATTCAAATTGCAGTGAGGTGGAGGAAGGGATTTTTAGACTCAGAATGGAGAAGAAAAGGAAAGACCCTGGGAGAAAGAGGCAAGAATTTTATTGCAGAGGCTGTGGGGGGGGGGCATCCCCACACTGAATGCAAGTTCTTAGACACCATCTGCCTACGTTGTGAGAAAAGGGGTCACCTAGCCAGAGTCTGCAAATCATCCAGAACTGCACCTAGTAGGAAGAAATTTCCTGAAAAGGATTTCAAGCCCAACAACTTCTTTGAAAAGATGGGGCGCAATTCAGAAGCAAATGGGAAGAATGAAACTCACCAAACAATCACCATTGGTCATTCTTCACCCTTGAGAAGCAGAAAAGTACATGTGAAGGTGTTCATTGAAGGAAGGCCTTGCCAAATGGCAGTGGACTCAGGCTCTTATTTATCTATGGTGTCATGGGACACTATTCACAGGCTACTTCCCAACATTCAGAAGAAACATTTCCAGAAGCAAGCACTGACTCTGAAAGACTACCAAGGGAACAAGATTCCAGTAGTTGGAGCAAGAGATTTCAACGTGCAGTTTAAAGGCCACACCAAACGTTTGCCTCTGACCATCGTGGACAAGGATCTCCCAAGCTTGCTGGGACTTGAGTGGTTCAAGCCACTAGGCATCGAGGTGACTGGCATCAATCACGTGAGCAACTCTGAATGGGAGGAGGCCTTGAAGTCTGAGTTTCCAGAGGTCTTCAGCGAAGGACTGGGCAAGTATATGGGGACCCTTATCACTTTCAACCTAGATCCCAAGGTGCCCCCAATTTAAAGCCCAGGAGGGTTCCATTTGTTTTAAAGGAAAAATTGATGCACAATTAGACAAATTAATTGCTCAAGGGGTTTTAGAGCCCACTGATCACTCCAGATGGGAAACACCCATAGTCACACCAGTCAAGGCTGATGGGTCAGTAAGAATTTGTGGAGACTATAAGGGGACACTGAGCCATGCGCTGCAGCAGAGCGCATATCCAGTGCCAGTTGTGCATCATCTGTTACATTCACTTGGCAGGGGTACAGTCTTTGCCAAATTGGACTTGGCCCAGGCATATCAACAACTAACAGTTGATGATGCCACTGCAGAGCCCAAACCATTGTGACTCACAGAGGTGCCTTCAAATGTAAAAGGTTACAATTTGGAGTAAGCGTGGCACCAGGCATTTTTCAAAGTTTTATGGCAAGAATGCTTCAAGGACTGCCAGGGATACAGCCTTACTTTGATGATGTGTTAATCTCTGCTGAAAATGACACTCAGCTTCAAGAAAGACTCAGAGAAGTCCTTACCAGATTCAGAAAAGCGGGGTTAAAAGTCAAGGAAGAAAAATGCACACTTAAAACAGACAGGGTTGAGTTCCTGGGCTACATGATTGACAAGCATGGCATCCACCCTACTGATGCCAAGGTTAAAGCAATCAAAGAAGCCCCTAAACCTAAATGCAAAACAGATTTGCAAGCCTTCCTTGGACTCATTAACTTTTATCACATGTTTCTACCTCAAAAGGCATCCATTGCTGAACCTTTGCACAGATTGCTTGATAAGAAAGCTGTTTGGATCTGGGGAGGAAGGAACAATCAGCATTTAACACTATTAAGAGACTAATCACATCTGATGCTGTATTGATACAATTCTCTGAGAATTTGCCTGTTGTACTGACTTGTGATGCATCCCCTTTTGGAGTGGGTTTTTTGAGCCACAGGCTTCCCAGTGGAAGGGAAGCCCCTATTGCATTTTACTCTCGCACCTTGACCAAAGCAGAGAGAAATTATGGCCAACTGGACAAAGAGGCATTGGCAGTTGTTGCAGCTGTCAAGAAATTTCATGAATATCTGTATGGCAGGACATTTACCATTGTTACAAATCACAAACCTTTGTTAGGCATTGTGGCAGGAGACAAACCTACAGCTACTATCCTGTCACCAAGAATGCTGAGGTGGACTGAATTTCTTGCAGCTTATTCCTACAAACTGATTCACAGGCCTCGCAAGGACATTGGACATGCTGATGCACTGAGTCATTGCCCACTGCCTTGCCACAAGGAGGACTTTGAACCTGAAACACACACCTTTTTCCTAGAAACTGTTGCTAAGCTTCCAGTTCATGCTGCTGAAATTGCCAGAGAGACTGCCAAAGACATTGTGTTGGCTCCTGTTATAGGCTGGATTAAGAAAGGTTGGCCTCTTCAAGATCTACCTCACCTTGTCCAACCTTTTAAGTCCAGGCAAACTGAATTATCTGTATTAAGAGGATGTATTTTGTGGGGTAACAGGGTGGTTATTCCTGCAAAACTGCAAAGAGAGGTTTTGGAAATGTTACATGAGGGTCATCCTGGGATTGTAAGGATGAAGGGATTGGTCAGGAGTTATGTATGGTGGCCAGGTATTGACAAAATGGTTGAAAACTGGGTTGCATCTTGTCCCAATTGCCAGGTAGTCAGGCCTGCCCCACCTCACGCCCCCACACAGGAATGGGAATGTCCTAGGGGCCCGTGGTCTAGGATCCACATTGATTTCGCAGTTCCTAGTAGAGGGCACACTTTTCTGGTTATAGTAGATGCATATTCCAAATGGCTCGAGGTATTTCCCATGACATCCACCACAACTGATGCTGTCATCAAGCAGCTCAGAAAACTGTTTGTAACCCATGGGTTACCTGCTGTTCTTGTCTCTGACAATGGCCCTCAATTCACATCTAACATTTTTGAATCCTTTCTAGCACAACAGGGTATCAGACATGCCCTTACTGCCCCTGGGCACCCTTCGGCTAATGGCCGGGCTGAACGCATGGTATGCTTTACCAAAGAGAAGCTCCAGCAACTGGGTCCTGGGGACATCACTGAGAAGCTTGAAAAACTTCTTAGTGTTCAGCACCTCACTCCTAGCCCATCTACTAACTTATCCCCAGCAGAGTTGTTGATGGGTAGGAAACTCAGGTCTGCCCTTGATCACCTTCATCCCACTTATGCACCCAACGCACCACTGGATTCCACTTCCAAAGTTCGTACTTTCAGTGTGGGTGATTCTGTGTATGCTAAGAACCTTATAGGTGAGCCTCTGTGGATTCCTGCTGAAATAATTCACATCACTGGCCCTCGTTCTTACAGGGTACAAACAGAGGATGGACTCCTCTGGAGCAGGCACATTGATCAACTTAGATCCAGGTTCCCTCAGGAACATCGCCCTGTCTCTCTGGTTCCCTCACCTGATGTCACTTCTAGGGGAAGGGGAGGAACAGGAGGAAAATCAGCAAGCAAGAATCAACCCCATGTGTAATGAGCCATTACGACAGGAACCATCCCGAACCCTGTCACAATGCCAAGATCCATCATTAGAAGTGGAAGATTGCATATCACTACCTGACTTGGGTGCTGACATTGGAATGGAGATGGGTTGGGAGGAGAGACCAGATTCTAACAGTCTAACAGGGTCTCCTTTCACAGGAAGTCCCAGCAGGGAAATGTCAACAGACACATTTCCTCTCTCACTGGGTGAGAACGTTAAAACTTCTGAACCACAAAGGTCTCAACGTACACGTAAGAGCCCCACCTATTTAAAAGAATACATTAGATAGGTTGGGGTTTGGTATGGACTGAACCTAGTGGGGAGGGGTGTTATGTATGTAGGTTTGAATGTTATTGGTTTATTTGAACTGTTCTTGTAAAATGTTAAAAGGTATTGGTTTAAATAGTGCGGGAAGAAACCCTGCACTCCCATTGGCTGGCAACTACAGCTGCTGGCTATAAGAAGCAGCCGTAGCCCAGCCAACTTGGGTCCATTCGAGCTGTAGTCACTGAATACACTCTTTACTGAAGTTCCCCGCGTTTGACTCTTCATGCAAACATAACAAAAACAGTGATTCTAACCTTCTGCCCAGGAAGTCAGCTTTCCTTTGGTGGGAAGTTTGATTTATAGAAATAAAAATCACAGAACTTCCTCTGCAATCATAGCTGTATATGCAGCCAATGGTTTACAATCTGAAAAATAGACCAAGGTTTTTGGAGTTTGGAGTCAGAATGTTGTATTGCAGCAACTGAATGCAACTGAGTCAGAAGATGGAAGGAATTTTATTTTCATGCTCTTTTCTCCTGTAAAAGTTCCTTAACCTGCCTCTTTATCTCGCCCTGGAGATTCATAGCTGCTAAATGTATTGTTTGCCTCTCCTTTGTGTGCTGCTGTTCAATGCTACAAGCTCTGTTTTATTTGCTGTACTGAGCATGCCGATCCTTCCTTGTGATATTATCATCCTTGGAAATCCCACAGGTCAATTTACTCCTTTCCAGCATCCCAGCAAGTACAGTAGGCTGACTCTGGCATTCTGTCAAGCGTGGCATGCATTTGCTTTGCTATATGTAAGCTCTTCATCTGGATTTTAGTTAGCTGAGTTTTAATTTTCCTCATTGTGCTGGGAAACAAGATAAAGCCAACCAGCCCCACTTACTCCTCAAGGACTCTCAATTTTCCTCTCTTTGGCAGTCCTCTCTCTGCACTTGCATTACATCATAATTGTTAGGCAAAATGAATAAGCCACTTTACCAGAGGAGCAGAAAGGAGTGGGAAATTTAAAAAAGTAGCTGGTTCAAAATGTGTCTTGGCTGCCACTGCATGCGGAGTGTCCACAACAACAACGTTAAAAAAAAGGGCTGGGCTTTGATTGCATGGTCCTGATGGGCATCCTGACTTTTTTGATCTTCTCCCTGTGGATATCGCTCATATATGTGGACATACGTGCTGCCACCTACTCTGAATCCTGAAGTGAAGCTGGATGAGGCCATCTTGTGGCTTCAGGGTTGCCACAAGACAGCGAGGGAGGAAAATATCCATAGTTTTGTTGCCACAAGACAGGGATCGGGATTTTTAGTCAAAACAAAAAGTTTTCCTGTGGGAACCAAGGACATTTCAACAGGTGGTGGGGAAGAGGAGATGCAGAGTAACCGAGCAATGGGCCTGCACCTCTATTGGACAATGTGACCGATGACTGGGGAGAAAAGGAGAACTTTCACTTTTTAATTAGGTGAAAACCATGGGAACTTTCAGAGTCAGTTTTCACCAGTTGTGCCAATACGATGTACCCAATAAATTGTTCTTTGAGGAATTGATTTGCCTCTGAGTTCTGATTTCAATGGGTGCATTACTTGGAACACTGACACCTACCTTCTTTGACATTCTCAGTGGAAATGTTGCTTGTGTACACATATACAACACATTCCCAGGCATTTGTTGTACAGACAACTGGGGAATGCTGTCAGAAGAATAATTAGGGATTCCAACTTGAGTTGCACAGGAATAAATAAAAATGAGATTCAGAAAACTGTGAGAAAAGAAGAAATATGTATTCCTAAAAGCAAAATAGTTTGCTTTTAGGGGCAAGCTGCAGAGAAATGGGGCAAAGCAGCAAACTTTAATAGGAGGAGCTTGTCCAGGGTGCCACATGCTGTTTGTGTTTGTGTGTGTGTATAGGTATGCTAATTGTTGGGAACATGCAGTTGTTCTGGGAGACATAATTTAATTAACCCTTTTTGTGTTTGCAGACCTTATTTTGTGATATGTAGATTAGGTCTGGGTAACTTATTTTGGGGGGTGGGGTTTTGAGGAAGTTTTTCCCTGTTTGCTATTTTTACTTGATTAATTTAATTTCAGTTTGACCATCAATTATCTAGTGGAGACACTGATTCCCAGACCATTGTGAATTCTGTTAATATTTTAAGGGGAAGATGGGAACAGTATAAAGAATAAAATATATTTGGATATAAAACTTCTCTCAGCACTTTCAAAGCAGCTATGTCTTGCAAATGACATGGCTGCCTCAATGTTTCAAAAAGAGATGCTTTCTTTACACATTGTGAAACACCTGTGGCTTTAATGTAAGGCTGAACACATGACAAAGAGATCTCATTCATGTGGCTGTTGTTTGGATGTTGGTGTTTTGTCTTTTGCTTATAGAAGCAGTTCAGCATGGAGGAAGGAAACTTAGATTTGTCACCCTGGATCTCTCTCTTGTTGATCGTTTTATATTGTTTTATTTATTGTAATTTTAAAATGGTATATAAGATCAGTGGCATAGATACAGTAAAAAGACAGGTAAAAAGGAGGATATATATATATAGAGAGAGAGACTATTTCAAAGTTTTGAAGAAGCTTCATCTATTTCATTAAATGGTGTTTTGTATTATATCACAATTTCATGAAAGAGATCTGCTTTTGAGCTATAACAGGACAGACTTCCTATTGATCTAGAAGCTCCAAAGGTGCTATTTCAAAAGACAACTGGATTTTGTTTTTCCTTGAAGATATTTTGCTTCTCATCCAAGAAACTTCCTCAGTTCTGTCGGAGGAACTTCCGTCCCATGGAGGATAGAAGGATTTATATCCTGGAAATCTGTTCAGAACCCCTGCCCCGTTTGAAGGGTATTCATCCCAAAGTGCATAGCTAAATGTCTATGGAGATTCTCAATCATCCAGGTCGTAGTTGTCCCAAAGGTGCTTTTTCAAAAGGTAACTGACTGAGAATCTCCATAGTATTTATCGTACATGCAAATAGTAGAATTTTCAGTCTGGCAAGATTCTGTCTGTAGGTAAAGATTTCCCCTTTCCAGTCACATCTGACTCTAGGAGGTGAGGCTCATCTCCATTTCTTAGCTGATGGAGCCAGCATTGTCTGAAGACACTTCCGTGGTCATGTGGCCAGCATGAGTATACACTGTGGCACACAGAATGTTGTTATCTTCTCACCAAAGTGGTATGTCTATGGAGATTCTCAGTCATCCAGTCATGGTTGTCCCAAAGATGCTTTTTTTCAAGAGGCAACTGGACTTTCTGGTGAAGAAAGTCTAGTTGCCTCTTAAGAAAAGCACCTTTGGGACACCAGAGTGGTACATATTAATCTACTTGTATTTGCATGCTTTCGAACTGTTAGGTGGGTAGGAGCTGGGACAGATTTTGTTGTCTACACTGCAACTCTTCCTCCTGTGTCCCAAGGCCATTCTCACATACCATGACATGCTCACTGCCAATTGAAACTGAGCAGGAAGAGAGTTCCACATGAGACAAGACACGTGTACCAAGAATAGGTTTTTTTGGGGGTGAAGGTACCACATAACAAACCTTTAGCAGATGTGCAACTGAAAAGTGGGCAATCCCACAAGTTCTTAGTCGATAGGCAGGTTGCTTTTGGAGAATACATTCATTCCATTTGCTCAATATGTTGCTTCAATGATAGCAGCCACTGCTTTCATGTAGGTATAAGCTTTGTTTCATTATTGCTTGCAGCTTTGATTAATCAATTAATCAAAAGGCAAAAAGATCCCCTTTTATGGGTCAGGGGAACAGACAAAAAAAAAAGGCACACAACTTCTCATCCTGTCTTCTCTTTAGAGATAAATTGCCAGAGGGAAACGGGGATAACTTGCTTTTCTTTCTGAGATCTAAGCATACAAAGAATTAGTAGTCACTTAATTAATAATTGTAGTTGTTGAAAGAATGTGAGTCCTAGAGGGGAAGGCAGGTAGAACTCTGTGGCAAAAAAGCAGATGTTCCTTATGAATAAACAATAGTACGAAACCTTAAGGGATGCCGGTGAAGTAAAGTGGAGCTATAGAAAATGCAAAGATGCCAAATGCAACTAAGGATTGTTCATTATGTATCATACTTACATGTAGTCCTTGACTTATGATCATAATTTGGAGTAGAGTTTTAGTTGCTAAGCAAAGTGGTTGTTAAAGTAGTAGTGCCCAATTTTACAATCTTTTTTCCCCATGGTTGTTAAACTGAATCCAACTTGCTCCATTGACTTTGCTTGTTGGAAGCTGGCTGGGAAGGTTGCAAATGGCAATCCCATGACCCCAGGATGCTGCAACTATCGTACATCCCTGCCAGTTAAGAGCCATGGTGGCTTAATGGTGCTGGAGATAGTCTCTGCTCCAGCAAGTTTTAGCACTGTGTGCTGGGTGAGTTCCTGTCACTCACTTCAGCTTCTGCTCTCCTAGCAGTTCTAAAGCATGTTCTTTGCAAGAGAATAGAATAGAATAGAATAGAATAGAATAGAATAGAATAGAATAGAATAGAACAGAATAGAGCTGGAAGGGAGCTTGCAGGTCTTCTAGCCAGTGGTGGGATTCAATTTTTTTTATGACCGGTTCTGTGCGTGGCTTGGTGTGCGTGGCTTGGTGGGCATGGCAGGGGAAGGATACTGTAAAATCTCCATTCCCACCCAACTTCAGGGGAAGAATACTGTAAAATCCTCATTCTCTCCCCACCCCACCGGCTTTCCTGCTCCACTCTCCTGTGCAGGACAACAAAACAAGACCCAGCCAATCAGTGGCCAGAATCTGAACCTTCCCAGTTGTGGTGCCTGTTTACAAGGCAGCTCCAGGGCAAGCAGGTGTGTGTGTGTGTGTCCTTGAATGATGCTAGAGGAAGAGCTGCTCATCTTTCAATTCTGGTGCAAAGCCAGCCTCATCCTTCTGTGGTGCACCTTGGGAAGTGTGAAGTGTGTCCTACAACAAAGCAGATATATTGGCAAACGATTAGTCTCTTTGCTTATGTTACAATGCCTTACGCTAAGAATAATAATAATATGCCAGTTGCCAAGCACCCCAAATTTGATCATGTGGGGATGCTGCACTGGTTGTAAATGCGAGGAGCAGTCTAAGTTACTTTTTTCAATGCTGTTGCAACTTTAATCACTAAACAAATGATTGTAGTTTGAGGACTACCATACTAGGTATTAGTGAGGGAGTATTACACAGAACGAAGCTCAAAGACTTTGGCCACCTAATGAGAAGGAAGGACTCACTGGAGAAGAGCCTAATGCTGGGAAAGATTGAGGGCAAAAGAAGAAGGGGAAGACAGAGAATGAGGTGGCTGGGTGGAGTCACTGAAGCAGTCGGCATGAGCTTAAATGGACTCCTGGGGATGGTAGAGGACAAGAAGGCCTGGAGGAACATTGTCCATGGGGTTGGGTCGGACACAACTTCACGACTAACAACCACAACAACATTATACAGAAATACTTATTATTATTCTAGACAACCTTCCCCATTATGGTAACCTCCAGTTGTGTTGGGTTTATATCTTTCATGCTATAATTGGGGTATAGACTTCTGGACGACACCAGTTTTCTAGATGAAGATAGGCCATGCCTTGTAGGAGTGTAGACCACTGATTCTCAAATGGGAGATCTCTGTGCAATGCAAAATTCTTTCCACCCACTAAATATTTACAGAACAAGTGTGGGCTGCTGATGTATTTTTTTCATTGACATTTGTCCTGTAAAAACATTTGTTAGTTCTTGATACGTTAGTTTCAGGGCTTTGGCACAATCTGATATCAAAAAAACTCATGTGCATCCTTTGTCTTCCTTTGGACTGAAACAATGGAAACAAGAGAAGCTGCACATGATGATTGAATAAGTGAAATAGAAAATTCTCAGAGATACCACACAGCCACTCCATCAGTCAGTAACTAAGCTAAGAAACACCACACTAAAACTCTCAGAATTTGTCTTCTCGTTCGAAATAAAGTTTGAAAGCAAATTCTCTTTCATCAGATTGAATGAGAATTGTGGGAGGGGGGAAGAGGAAAATCTGCTGAAGAATATCTGTGCCCTACTACCAGGTTTGTTGTTGTTGTTGTTGGCTCAAAGAATGCATCATGTTATGATAGAAATAGATTTCCTGCTTCTGTGAGAGATTTGATTTGATAGTGTCCCAGCTCAACAATTCTGTTTGGAAATATAATAGATATGTTTAAACAATGTCACCTTGCATGTCAATTTTTTTTTTGCTTATCTATAAGCAACATCTCTCCAGTTGTTTGAAATAGATCATATTCATAGATCGGACTCAAACACTGCACTAAGTCATAAACTATGGTTTACAAATGAGAATAGCTGCCATAGATCTGTAGATTATGTAAAGACACAAGATGGTATGCTAAGTTTGGTTTAGAGCATCATACAAATCTAACCACTGTGGCTTGTAAAACACAATTTCTGATTTAATGTTATATATGAATCACTGTAATTTGATTAAACCATACGTTAGTGCAATGTGGAAACTTATTTATTGGTGGATATGTATAAACCCTAATGCATTCCATCAATCCTGCATTTGTCCTTGAAATACTGTTTGGTTAGGTTTTACAGGGCACTAGTTAAAATGAATGATTTGAAATAGTGAGAGACTATTATTTCAAGTTGGAAATAAATATAGTTAAAAAACAAATGTAATTTTCTTTGGTGTAGACTAGTGATCCCGAACCTTTATGGAACCAGGGATCATTTTTTTCCATGGACTGAGGGGTGGGGTGCTTTTGGGCATTACCTAGATACTGCACATGCACAGATGAAGCATTGCTCGCTTGTGCAGCGCAGTTGCTAACAGGCCATGAACTGGTATCAGTTTGTGGCTCAGAGGTTGTGGACCTCTGGTGTGGACAATGTATTTTAGATTCCCCGCCCAATATAATTATTATGTTCCCTGTTCTACTTTATTAGCACAGGCCATATTAGTATGTCAGCCAATTTGGTGTAGTTGTTATGGCAATCCTTCTCTCTATAATGGTATGTGGGAAAGACCTTGGGAGACTGGCTGAAGAGATATGCCTACAGAATGATCATATAAGAAAGGGCATAGCCTGCAGCTGGATAGTGGGTGAGGCAAGGCTCAGCAAGAACCCACCCTAGTTTCTTGAGCTTTAAAAGAGACACTGGGAGAATTGTACTTTCAGATTTGCAAGTCTGATGCAGACCAGGTAGAGCAGACAGAAAACATGACAAAAAAATTAATTCTACTTTATTGTAAAGTTACCTTAACAGAATTAGGATACCCTGTCAAGGAAAGCCTTCAAAAAAGCTATCCAAAATTAGAAGGAGGCTGCAATCTCAAATTGGTAGGCTAGGGATGCTGCTAGACAGATAGTCACTGATTCAAAGAATATCAGACAAAGGGGGAAGAACTATGTTGAGATTCTGTAGGCTGATTATTTTTGTATCCTACTATTTAATATGTCTATGGAGATCTCAGTCATCTGAGTCAAAGTTGTCCCAAAGGTACTTTTTCAAGAGGCACCTGGACTTTCTTGTTTTTCTTTGAAGACATTTCACTTTTCATCCAAGAAGCTTCAAGAAACAAGAACATCCAGTTGCCTCTTGACAAAAAAAAGCACCTTTGGGACTACCATTTAATACTTAGCCATTTTGCTATTCTTCAGTCTGCTTAAAACCTATTAATGCTAATGGTGCTTAAACAGCCTAGTTTTAAGTAGGACTATAACAAAATGAAATTGTGATTACAAAGTTGACTTTTGGGAGCAATTTGGCAACAACTGACTAGTCTGAGAAATAATAATTAAAAAAAGAAGACAAATAGGTCATGTTTGTGTTTTTATTTATTTCCAAAGGTAGCAGGTTGAAGTGAGTCACTTATCTATCACAATGTCTTTGAATTAACAGAAAAGAGAGAGGAGAGAAGGCAGCAACTACTACATATCTGTGAGTGTGGTATTTCTCACAAAGGGCATACATTCTTTGAAGACTGCAAATTGTTGGAAGAAATATCCAACTGGTTCAGTTCCAAGCTGGGAAAAGACACTGGAAACATGGAGGCTGATTGGAAAGATGGTTTAATAGTGAAGCAGAACCTCCAAGCACATGGGTTCTGGGCAGCTGAGCACATGGAGTTGAGAGTGAGGGGTTTTTATACCTTCTCTTGGGCTTTGAACATGAACTTCCTGTACTTGTGCAAGAACATGTATTCTGTTGGCTGTTGTAGGGGTCATAGCTGGCTCTGTATGTTGTCTCCCAGGTTTGGTTGAAGTTTGCCGGGGTGGTACAATTGAGATGATACAACGAAGGAGCCTTGTGTTCTGAAAGGGTGTTGGGCAATTCCTATTATGGCTGAGGGCTAATTCTACCTTTGTTCAGACCTTGCTGCAGGGAATTTTTGCCTATGAATAGAGCTAGCTATCTCTTTATCTCTTAAGTGCTGACATCTGCTAAAGGCTATTAAGAAAGACAGGGGGTGTGCTATCCAAGATCATTTTTCATCTAACAAAATATAATATTCTGCCTTTTTAATATTTCTCAAACTATTTCATTCTTCTAGGAGAGGGGTGGATGCCAATGGTGGGATTCAATTTTTTTTACTACTGGTTCTGTGGGCATGGCTTGGGGGTGTGGCAGGGAAAGGATACTGTAAAATCTCCAGTCAGAGGTGGTATTTGCTGGTTCTCTGAACTGCTCAAAATTTCCACTACTGGTTCTCCAGAAATGGTCAGAACCTGCTGAATACCACCTCTGGTGGGTGCTAACTTTCTACAAAAGCAATTAATAAAATGTGAACCAAGCAGTAGAATATAAAATGTACTCAAAAAATACTTGGTCGGAAACTTATATTATTGCCTAGCTTTAAGTCATTCATTTAATATGCATAGTCTTCCTCTGCCAACCTTTTCCAAAATCTGTAAGAGAATCCCCTGTAGAAGGTAGTGACATTTTTGGACCATAGGCCATGTCCCTCAGCTATATGAACCTTTAGGATGATGTTGATGCAACCATCCTGGAATTTTTGTGTTGTTGGATAGCCTACACTTAACCAGTTTTACTGTAAAGCCCAAGATATACTTATACGTTGCTGAACATTCAGTTTGCTCTCTTTTTCTTCTTATTCTCTTGTCTTGCATGTGAATATGAGAGTACTTCTACACTACAGCATTTTCACCATCATAATTTACTCCTGTATTTTTTGAAAGCACTGTGAAGCTGACTTGCAAATCTCCCTCCAAAGTTGAAGCACTGAGAACAATACATTGGCAAGACCACTAGATAGCAGTAAAGAGATATTTAAAAAATGATAATTCTTTGCTGCCATCTAGTGGTCAGTCAGATTTTTGTAGGCCAAATATAGCAGCCCTCAGCTGGAGCAAAGAGCTGAATAAAATAAGCCAACCATTTTCTGCTTCTTATACAGAAAAATATTATATTTTTCCAGTGTATCATTAGTTAATTATGAATAATGGAGTATATGATACAATTTTAAAGTTTAAATATTATTATTAAACTCAAAACTAAACATGAATATCAGGAATATACAGAAAATCAAGTCAACATAGTATAAATGCTGATTATATGCTGTTGTAAATTCAATCCATGTTGCTAAAACTCTGTTCTAATTTAGATATTTAGATGTTATGCAAAACTGAAGTTGAACTCAATTCTGTATAATACTGATTGTTAAGATAAGTCTTAATGTCAAACATTGAAGTTTCCTCCTAGGACTTAGCCATGTGTCCAATGAAAGGATCAATCAATCTTTCCAATACATGTACAGAATATCCCTGCAGCAATTAACATATACAAAGCTAATTTAGTGTATTGAAGGTATCTCGGATATGTTCACTGCCTTGAGTTATTTGTAAAAATAATAAAGGAGGGATAAAACCAGCAAACTAAAAAATATATGTCTACCTGGCCTAAGATTAGAGGTGGTATTTTTTTAAAAATACATTTATATGCCGCCCTTCTCCGGAGACTCAGGGCGGCTTACAATTTTGGGGATGCAACCCAGTGTGCTCAGCAATATTCAGCAGGTTCTGACCAGTTCTGGAGAACTGGTAGCGTAAATTTTGAGTAGTTTGGAGAACTGGCAAATACCACCTCTGACTGGCCCCACCCCCATCTATTCTCTGCCTCCCAAATCCCAGCTGATCGGCTGGGTCTTCTTTTGTTGCCCTGCACAGGAGGATGGAGTTGGAAAGCAGGTTAGTTAGGGAATGGGATTTTGCAGTAATCTTCCCCTGAAGTGGGGTGGGAATGAAGATTTTGCAGTCAAAGGTGGGATTCTACCTGATCAGACTGGTTCTATTCGTTGTTACGAATCTGTGCAGTTCAGGGAACCAGCAAATCGCAACACTGGCTGGCCCCACCACGCCATGCCCACTCACTGCTTACCTGGCATGCATACCATCCAATTTGTCTGCATTGTGCCTTCACCTTATTTTGGTAACTTCCTATTTTTCCTTTTTTGTTCTGACCATCAGCTCTGCTGGGAGATTTAGATTAGCTAGAAAGCAGGAAATAGTTGGGTTTCTTGCTTTCTAGCTAATGTAAAAGCAGAGCTGAACCTTCCTTAGGACTGAAGCTTCTATTTTTCAGTGCAGACTCAGGTAGCAGATTGTAGAAAGGTAGATCTCTGTGATTCTGTGAGCAACTCAGTCTGCCTGCCTGCTTTGCCTGATTTTAGGTAAAAGTTTATTTTTTAAAATAAAAAACTCAATATTTACATACATGGTGTGTTGTGAGATAATTTTGTGAGTTTGCTTGCTAGCAAATTTTATGAGCTTGCTTGCAAGCAAATTTTATGTGACAGACTCAGGCAGCAGATTGCAAAAAGATAGATCTCTGAGTCAATCTGTGATTCCACTAGCACTCAATCTCCTTGCCTGCTTTGCCTGATTTTGGGTAAAAGTTACTCTTTTTTTAATAAAAAATTCAATATTTACATAAATATTTACAATATTTACATACAAGCCATGCCCAGCCAGTCATGTGACCACTGAGCCACACCCACAAATTAGGCCATGCCCTCAGAACCGGTTAAGAAATTTGAATCCCACCCCTGTTTACAGTATCTTTCCCCTGCCACGCCAACCAAGCCATGCCCACAGGACTGGTAGTAAAAAAGTTTGAATCCCACCACTGCCTAAAATCAAATGTAGCCTGTCTGCATATGTCTGCTTTCCCTGACTAAGGGCATAATTTTAAAAACTAGTTTGATATCTTGGGTTTGAATTCTAATTTGTTTGCTGTCCTGAGTTGCTATGAACTGGGTACTTTATAAATTAAATGATAAGCAAAGACAGTTCTTGTCTTTTCATCTCTCAGAGAAAGTTGGAGTAGCAAATACAATGCATGGTTAGCCATTCCCACTTTATATAGCAAGTCTTATTTACAATTTTCTCCAGTCCAAAGCAGAAGAACATCAAAATGGCACATTCGTAGAAAAAAGTGTCTGTGGTTTGAAGCCAAAAAAGGGCAAAAGAAGCCCATAAATATAAACATGACAGATATCGGTAGCATTTGTCTTATTTAAATTCAATTGATCACTTGATATATCAACCCCAAAATGCTTTGGAAAAGACCAGGGGGAAAAGATCAATTGCATTGGAGGATAGGATAACTCAAAAGTCTAACAGAATTGATAAGAAGCCTGGGGAATACAATGCTCTAAAGTGGTTGATTAAAATAAAGTGAACCATAAAGGGAGGAGGAATTGGCACACAACCTGAACATCAAATGCTACTACCTAGCATTTGAACAATAGTTAAAATCAGCAGGGGATAAATCTACAAAGAAGCCTTGGAAATATGTTTAACACATGAGTCATATGAACTGTAATTGTTAGGGAGTCTTTTGTCAGCTGTGTTATTTGAGTAGTAGCATGGCAAGACCTACATAATCCTGTTGAGGGTTAAATGTGGGGCCCTTCTGCATGGAATGCCCACACTTTAATGCCAAGCAATGCTGCCTTCCCTTCTGTAAAACTGCTCAAAATGCCTCTCTTCATCTAATTACACCAGGGATGGGGAACTCTGGCCCTTTGATGACTTGTGGATGTCAAAGGGCCTTGGTGGCTCAGGCTGTTAAATGCCTGCACTTAAGATCCAGCTGTCTACAATTACTGTAGGCTTGAATCTCACCAGGCTCAAGGTTGACTCAGCCTTCCATCCTCTCGGGGTAGGTAAACTGAGGACCCAAGATTGTTGGGGGCAATAAGCTGACTTTGTAAAAATGCCGCTTAGTAATAAGCAGGCATATACAATGGAATGAAGGCTATTGCTGAGCACACTGGGTTGTATCCCAAAAAATTGTAAGCCACCCTGAGTCTTCGGAGAAGGGTGGCATATAAATGCAATTAAAAAAAAAACTCCCAGAATTCTTGAGCCAGCTGGGTCAGGAATTCTGGGAGTTGAAATCCACAAGTCATCAAAGGGCCAGGGTTCCCCATTGCTGAATTACACAATGGCACCAGGATTCAAAATGTTTTACTACCGGTTCTGTGGGCGTGGCTTGGCGGGCATAGCAGGGGAAAGATACTGCAAAATCTCCATTCGCAACAAAAGAAGACCCAGCTGATCAACTGGGACTTGGGAGACAGAGAATAGATGGGGATGGGTCAATCAGAGGTGGTGTTTGCCGGTTCTCCGAACTACTCAACATTTCCACTACCGGTTCTCCAGAACTGGTCAGAACCTCTGAATACCACCTCTGATTGGCACCCTCATGAAAAAGGTATGTCAGGTCTTGCTTACCATGTCATACAGCTGCATTTTTAAAAATGGGATTACGGAGCTTAAGTGGTTCAGATTTAGTGCTGGAACAATTATATGATGTTTTCAGTGGAAGAGTGGAATACTACCTGTGGGTGTTCTGAAAAAAATGAGTCGACTGCGCAGGTGGAACTTGAAACACACTTCAATTCTGTGACAAAATGAAGGCATTTCTTTGGGAACTGTATTTGCCGGGAGGAGAATCTGAACTCCTCTGGATGTTATCAGCGGCAGAAAGAGATAATTTGGTCTCCTGAAACATCTTGTGTGCCGATTCCTGCTGATGCACTGTTCATAGACTGCTGGTTAAAAGTCATCCAGGTCATTGTGAAACTGAGTTGTTTAAAGCTTTGAAACAAAATCCAAAAAAAGCTTATTTTTGTTAGATGTACCTGCTATAAAAGCAGCCAAAGCTCAATTGGAAGTGTCTCCATGGATGTCAGTGGGACTGAATAACGTTTTCACAGGTAGGGTTCCAATTTAGTAATCTTTTCAAGGCATCTGGAGTGCATTGCCAAGGGGAGGTAATAACTGAGAAATACAGCCAAGACTAGAGTACTTTAAACAGCCAGGTTTAATGTGCAGTAATAGGATGTTGACAAAGCAAAAATTCCAGCTCACCACTGTGGTAGAATTTAACTGGGTTGATTTGGCAACAATGATCAAAATTAAGAGATGGTATACTTGTATAGCATGTAAGAATTCTTCTTCTCCTTCTCCTTCTCCTTCTTCTTCTCCTTCTTCCCCCCTCCTCCTCCTCCTCCTCTTCCTCCTCCTAGAATATTCCCGCAGATGCAGGGTTCACTTTTTGGATCATTGAACGCCACTTTGCATGGTCAGCTGCATCTCCGGGGCGCAGGCCAATGGCTTGCATGTCTTTGTTGATAGTATCCTGCCATCACTGTTTTGGATGCCCGCGAGGTCGCCGGCCATTGACTTCTAGTTGGTAGGCTGTGTTGGCAATGGTGGAAGGTGCTGCTCTCAGTATCTGTCCATAGCAGTGGAGCCAGCCTAAAGTCTAAATTAATATCTGTTTTCCAATTTCCTAAATGTTTTCTTTTGCTGGAGAAGAGACTTTTATTCTTCTTCCTTAGGATACATTAGACTTTTTCTTCAGTTTCTTTTGGAGATTTTTTTTGAGTTTACTTTGTTGTTAGGAGGCATTGTTCTTTCTTTTAATTATCCTGTGATCTTGCTGGATGGACTTTTTTCCCCCAAAATCAAAATCCCATGGAAAGATTTCCTATCATCTCTTAGGATCTAAATGAAGTATGACAAGGTTACTAATGGGATATTAAATATATCTCCAAAAATAGAAGAAGTAAAAATGAAACACCCACCACATTGAAGGCAACTTCACAAAAATCAAATGCCAGGAGTGCTTGATGGTTCTTCCGTGCCCTTTGTCCCCATTTCTGCAGTGTTCATGAGACAGACAGACTGTAAATATCACTGATAAAGTGTCAGGAGTTCTTCTGAAGCAGGCTTTTTTCCCATGAGCGCTGTTAGATGGCCAATCTAGTTCAGTGGCTTCACTTCATCAAAGTCTTTGGCAGCTAAAGTGCCTGGTCAAACTGAGTAAGACATAATGATCAAACAACTTCTCAGAAATTGCTTGCCATAGGTGTCAAAGAGGCAAAGACTGAAGCACAGCAAAGAAAGTACTATGTGTATCCAAACCTGCTTCAATAGGTGACAACAGAGCCCATGACTTAGAGGTTAATACATCTACCTGATATGTAAGAAGCCCCGGTTTGAATCCCGGAAGGGTATGGTTAGCTGACGAAAGCTGAATAGCTTGAAATAGATCTATACTACATATATTGTTATGGAAAAGCTTATAGCCTCTTCAAAGAAAGCAGTATTTAGCCAACTAGTGCCCCAGCTCCTGCCAATCTAGCAGTTTGAAAGCATGCAAATGCAAGCAGTTAAATAGGTACCATTTGGGAGGGGAGGAACATTACTGCATTCCATACTTTCATGATGGCCACATGTTATTGGAAGCATCTCTCAGATAATTGCAAGCTCCCTTAGCAGAGAATCGAAGGTGAGCACTGCCCCCTTGAGTTGGTCATGACTGGACAGGGGAAACCTTTAAACCTCTACTTCAGATGGATAATAGCTGATTCCAAGGATTATTTCACCTGGCAAAACCATGTGCTAGATCAAGAGTATTCAAAACATGAGCTCTACCACTCAGCCATAGCCATCCTTTGCTAAGGAACATTACTAGGAAAGAGGCAGTCAGATGAAAATGTGATCTTCAAATGATCACCTGCCATTAGATCAGTTCTAAATAGCCTTACCAATGGATTGCTGAAACCTAATCAGGCAGAGTGTTTTACCCTTCAGGTTGAAGGAAGCTTTGGTAGATGAACTCCATATAGGAAGCCCATGTTCTGCATGTTCCACTATTATTTGCACTAACTTATAATGGCTCTCCAGCATTTCAGAATTTATTCCCAGTTCTACCTAGAGATACAGAGAGTTGAACACAATATCTCTACACAAAGAAACATATGATAGACCTACGGCCTTTTCTTATAACAGCTTTAATAGTCTATTTACCTGATATGTGTCCAGATAAACTGTAAATGAGCCTTTAGGGCAATTAAAAGGATAGGTTGAAGGTGAACTGTGGCTTCCTTACGTCTGGTGTGACTGAGGGAGAAGCTTCACATGAAAGCCTTGAATGGATCTCTAAGGAGCTCCGTGTTTAACCATCTGCTCTTAACTGTTCAGAGCAAAAATAAAAATAGGAGGACCCTGAACTGACTCTAAAATAATTAGGTGCCACCATTTAACAGCCTGATAATCATTGTTTCAGCACAGGGCTAATTGGATTATCATGTTAATAAGCAGTATGATTATACAGTTCTTACTACTTTGGATAATTTTAATTACTCATTAAAAGGCACAGGACATTATTACCTTGGTAATGAACAGATGCAGTCATATGTCAACAGCTTTCTATATTATTTTATGCATAGTTCATTAAGTAATAAACATTTGTAATTACACAGGGGAACCCTGCAATGGCACTAAAAATGGCAGTGCCAGAAGGTCTGGCATTTTGCAAACAATTATATGGAGTAACGATTTGAGATGGAGTTAAAATTTACAAAAATAAGGGGCACGGTAGACACTGTGATGGTTCTATGAACAATTCCTAGGATGGAGGGAAGCAGGGAGAAGTCAGGAAGCTACAATTCAGAATGGAATAATCTCAGCTATTCAACCCTGGATCTCAAGGATCTATTGTGGGTTTATAATTTAATCCTTAAGGATAAGTTCATTAATAAGGTTCTCCTTTTGTTTCATATTCCATAGCTGCAATCCTATGAGAGAGAATACAGAGTGCCTGGCCTAAAGTCTCTCATGCATTTTCTATGATTGAAGATGGAATTTGTCCAGGGTCTCCCTTGTCATTACCATGACCTAGGTTTCCCAACCAAGGTAAATTCAAGGTGTGAACTTCAGTTCCCAGAATACTCAATAATGAATATGCAGGCTATGGAATTCTGAGATTTGAAGTCCACATACCTGGAAGTTGTCAAGGTTGGGGAACACTTAATCACTACATCACCTGTCTCTCTTATGTGTTTTATCTCTTTTGTTATATACCAAATACTGTGAATAAGATTCTTTTCAATCTTTATCTAAAATGACTTGGGAAGAAGTGGTATAAAAAGATCCTTGAGATTTCTGACAATAATGACAGATGGGAGGGTGGGAGGCAAGTCATGTCACAGCTATTGTGCTTGCCTTTGTGCAAATGAGTCAAATAGCATCACTGGTCCAATTATTCACATGACATCTTTAGGAAAAAGATTTTCATGGTAGGTCTTTAATAGTCATGCTGTTCCAATGAAGCACAAATTGTTTTATCATGGTACTGGAGCCAATAGAAGCTAACATAAAGAGGGGCAAGGTTGTATCCCTATTATATAGATTTATGTTATTTACACAATAATGCTAATTACAATATGCTTATCATTAACACATAAGTGAATGGATAAAGTAGCATAACTTGATG
The DNA here is from genome assembly GCA_009733165.1 of Naja naja. Taxonomy (NCBI): domain Eukaryota; kingdom Metazoa; phylum Chordata; class Lepidosauria; order Squamata; family Elapidae; genus Naja; species Naja naja. The sequence goes on from CM019150.1 coordinate 20,125,504, forward strand.
GATATGTGAGTTCATAAGGTAAGGATAATGAGGACAGAAGGGTGACCCTGTAAAAACAGTAGGCCATTAAGTGACTCAAAGGCTGTGTTCTTTGAATAAGAGTTTATTTATATTTGTTAATCAAATTTATATACCACCCATCTCACTAAGTGACTCTCAGTGGTTCACAAATAAAAAAAGCCCTTACAAAAATAGACAGTTAAAAAGATGTACAGAGTGCCCTCAAGCCATCAACCATCTCTGGGATTGGGTACTATTCTCGAATACCCATGCAAGTTGACAAAACAAAGTCATGGTGCACTTCCAGAAGGCCAGAAGATATCCTTCCACTGCTATGATTCTATGTTCTATATTCTTCAGGACTACTTAAAGTTGAAAGTGATCATTTCTTAAATGTAGTACACAAAATTATCTGCTACAATGTCCTACCAGTCAATGACTACTTTAGCTTCAACTGCAACAATACAAGAGCACACAACAAACTCAATACAAGAGCACAATACAAGAACACAGATACAAACTCAACGTTAACCACTCCAAACTTGATTGCAGAAAGTATGACTTCAGCAACAGAGTGGTCAAAAAAGCACAACAAAAATGTTCTTTCTGCACCAATTCAGAAAGCTCAAACTGCCCAAGGAGCTGCTGATACAGTTCTACAGAGGAATTATTGAGTCTGTCATCTGCACCTCTATAACTGCCTGGTTTGGTTCTGCAACCCAACAGGACAGACACAGACTTCAGAGGATAATTAGGACTTCAGAAAAAACAATTACTACCAACCTGCCTTCAATCGAGGACCTGTATACTGCACAAGTCAAAAAGAGGGCTGTGAAAATATTTACAGACTCCTCACATCCCAGACATAAACTGTTTCAAAATGATGCTATAGAGCACTGCACACCAGAAGAACTAGACACAAGAACAGTTTTCCCCAAACACCATCACTCTGCTAAACAAATAATTTCCTCAACACTGTCCAACTATTTACAAAGTCTGCACTACTATTACTATTAACCTTCTCATCACTCCTTATCACCCATCCCCTCCCACTTGTGACTGTATGACTGTAACTTTGTTGCTTGTATCCTTACATCTATATTGACTGTTTCCTAGTATGATTTGATTGCTTATTGTACCCTATGACTATTATTAAGTGTTGTACCTTATGATTCTTGACTCTTGATGAATGTATCTTTTCTTTTATGTATACTGAGAATATTTTCACCAAGACAAATTCCTTTTGTGTCCAACCACACTTGGCCAATAAAGAATTCTATTCTATTCTATTCTATTCTATTCTATTCTATTCTATTCTATTCTATTCTATTCCTGGAATGCACTACTTGACTCTGTTGTTACATCCTCTAACCCCACTCCTTTAACCTCAAACTATCCACTATTGACCTCACCCCATTCCTAAGAGGTCTGTAAGGGGCGTGCATAAGTGCACCATTGTACCTACCATCCCTGTCCTATTGTCCCCATTTATTCATACCTATTTCCTGTATTCTTACTCATGTTTATACTTATACTTATTATCTTGTAAGAGATTGACAAATCAAATAAATAAATAAATAAATCAGACTTCTGGGTACAGTACAGTGATCTGTCTCTTCCCCCCTAGCCTTCTGTGTAAAGGAGTGAAAAAAGATATCAGAAAAGGAGAGAAACAAAGAAGGGGATGATAGAAACAGGATTGACAGAAAAGTGCTTTATCACATTGTGGTACCCACCTTGCTTAACAGGATGGTTTCAACATATTGCCACACACGGGCCTCAACAAAGGGAATTTATTTTACATGTATAGACAATCCTGGGCTACATGGAATATGGCATAAGATAGCTTGTGTCTAGCTGGAGTCTAGCTGGAATGTTGTTGTTTTTTTGTAATTGCCAGTTTTATGAGCAACAGAAAGATGGGGACAGTTTGTACTGTTCTCATCCTTCTATGCAGCCCTTCTCACCCCATCATCCACTGCCTGCCTGTGGAGAGCTTGTTTTTAAATAGACCATTGCTATAAATTGCATGACACAGAACAGAGTTGTCTTGGGAGCCAAGCACCATAGGAATATTTTAAGAAATGAAATAAGTAGGTTGGGGGGCATCTGGCTTATCCTCTCTTCCCTCCTGGCCAGCTGATTTTTCACACCATGTACAGATGGAATCTGTTTTATGCAGAATAAAAGTTGGGGAGAAGATTATTTCAATACAATTCTCACAATAGCCCTATAGATAGATCGATAGATTTGACAGACAGTCAGATAGATAGTGTTGGAAGAAATATCCTTCTGGGTTCAGTTCCAAGTGGGGAAAAAGACACTGGAAACATGGAGGCTGCTGGAAAGATGGTTTATTGATGAACAGGACCACATGGCTTGGAGATCCTGGACGAAAAGGGAGCAGATGCTGAGAGTGCCTGGGTTTTATGACCTCCCTGGGCTTTGAACTTTCTGGGGCACAGGAAGATAATCCTAACTGGTTGCTGTCAGAGGTCATAGCTAGCTTGTAGATGGTCTATGTATTAAATTTGGTTGAAACTTGGTGGGTGGTGCAATGAAGGGCAATTAAATGGCTTTGCCCGAAGGACTTAAATCTCTGTTACGTAGAATAGACTGGCCCAGGCCTTAATGGCCCATTAACAAGGTAGGGGGTTTGAGTTTCTGCCTTTTTAGTACATCCTAAAATATTTCATTTTTCTAGGAGAGGGGTGGGTTTTAACTTCCAACAATAAATAGAGACAAAGGTTGCCTGATTCCAGAGCAAGTCTGAGTTTAAAAGAGTAAAATGATAACTAGAGGGCACTTTTATGTTGAGACAAGGAAAATTCTATGTACTACCAAATCATCTGAAGATCACCTGAGCAGTGCAAATGGTGAAAAGTCTTCTTGGAACTACTGAGAGGACTGTGCTGTAGACTCAGGTGACCCCGAGGACACAAATAAACCTCCAAGTGGCCTCAGTCTTCTCTTCTGCAGCAAAGGGGTTTATGTGTGCACCCCTTCCTGGCTCACATATTCCAGACGCTTTTAGCACAGCTTTTTGCAAATATGGGATGGAGGTTGTTGGTCTTTTTTGAAACTAGATACCTTTTTTAGTTTGAGAAGGTTTTCAAAAGTTCTTCCACCTAATTTAAATTCTTGACATGCCCAAGACTGGAGTCACTCACTCCTGGCCAGATCATCACAGCTATTCTGTCATTTGTAGGATTCCAGTCTCTTTGATCTTGTCCTGCTCTTGTGACTTTTTCTTTCTCCAGTAGAAAGGTTATTAATTGAGATTTCAGGAGCATTTTTGTTTTGAACTACCAAACTGAAAATTCTCATCTTGCTAGTTTCTCCATAGGCTGTAACTTTCCTGACTGTGTGTTTGCAGGTTTTCTGCTTTTCTAATTCCCCAGGAGATTTAATTTTTCCCTCCTTTCTTATCAAACCTCTTTGCACATTCAGTTCAGACTTTGGACTCATAACCATGTTGGACCCCAGTGAAAGTTTCTTTGTATGCATGAGTGTTTCTGAGAGTGGGAATCTAACCTGAGCAATGATCGATGAAGCAAATGTTACAATAGAAAAGAAAGAAATGTGTTTTTTTTGCAGAAAATACATGGTAGAGATAGGCAAAACATAGCACCTAGTTTAATTACATCATATGAGAAGACTCAAAAAGAATATGCTCTCTACACATGTGCTGAAAGATGGAAGTGGTTTAAGATTAGTAATAATCTTTTCCTAAAAGACATCAGCAAGTAGGCACAAGCAGATATAACAGGAGCAAACAGACCCAAGCAACTAGTTTTAATTTTAGGTCCGATCTCTATACTATGCAGAAGTAGGAATCTGCACTTGAAGATAGTCTTAACTGAAAGAGAAAACAAGAAGAAATCTGCTATTGGTGCCAGAAGTATTTGGTAGTAAGCTTCAAAATGGGATTCCACAATGGCATCCTGGGCATCTTTATGAGTGAAGACAGAATCGTAATAAAGATGGGACACCCAGTAGATCCTTAACTATTTATATTACACTGTCCCCTTGTGGTCAGTAATGAGATGAAGCATTAGGGCCACTGAATTCTCACTTCCAACAAAAAATGAATGGGAGACAAAATGTAATAATAGGATTACTTTTAAATAATTCAGTTAGTTAGTAACAAAATAAAACTGCTGAATTATTTAGCTCTTGAAAGCCTACCCCAAATGCACAATTTCTTGCAATCACTTTCCAACAGATTGTCAAGTTTAGTGTGTATAAAACAGAACAAAAACTCTACTGTACATTGATTCTCCTATCCTTCCTGTTATGTATGCAGGTTTAAAGTCATTGGTTTAGTTTGAACTGTTCTTGTAAAATGTAAGAAATGATTGGTTTAAAAAGTGCGGGAAAACCCTGCACTCTGATTGGCTGGCAACTGCGGCTGCTGGCTATAAGTAGCAGCCGCAGCCCAGCCAAAGTGGGTTCGTTCTGAGCTGTAGTCACTAATAAACAAAGAGCTTGAAGCACTCCGCGTCTGTCTCTTCATGCAAACTTAACACTGGCGACGAAGGTGGGATCTCCCTGAAGAAGAAGGCAACGCAGAACAGAAGAAGAGAGAGATGGCTGCGCTGAACACCCCCCCAGCCCTGTTCAATCCGATGGCAGAAGACTGGGAGACATATGCAGATCGTTTCCAAATGTATCTGGAAGGAAACGATCTTGCCGACATTTCCGAGAAGCGGAAGAGGGCGGTCTTTCTCACGCACTGCGGTCCGGCAGTTTTCAAGATGGTGAAGGCATTGGCGGGAGCTGCAGATGTGAAGGTAATGGAATGGCCTGACTTAGAAAAGTTGTTAAGCCCACAAGTATCGTGCCTCATTAAGAGACACGAGTTTTACCATCGGGATCAAGGGGAAAGTGAAAACGTAACGACTTTGTGGCAAGTTTAAGAGACATTGGGGTGCATGTGAATTTAACAATTTAGAAGAGGCCATGCGATCGATTTGTTCTGGGCCTTAAAGACAAGGTGCTTCAGAGCAAGTTATTACTAAGACCTAAGATCACGCTGAAGGAAGCAATAGAAGAGGCCTCTTCAGCAGAAGCTACCAAGTCCTCAGCAGCAGCCATGAAGAAAATTAACAAGGCCACAAGCCATCCTGATGTGGAAAAGTCCACAACAACTCATTGTGAGCAAATAGATTCTGAGTCAGACTGTAGTGAGGTGGAGGAAGGAATTTATAGACTCAGAATGGAGCGGAAAAAGAAAGACCTGGGAAGAAAGAGGCAAGATTTCTACTGCAGAGGTTGTGGGGAAGCCACCCCGCACTGAATGCAAGTTCCTAGATACCATCTGCCTCCGTTGTGAAAAAAGAGGACACCTAGCAAGAGTCTGCAAATCATCCAGAACTCCACCCAACAGAAGGAAGTTTCCTGACAAAGAATTCAAGCCCAACAACCTCAGTGAGAAAATGGGGCGCAGCACAGAAGCAAAGGGAAGAATGAAACTCATCAGACAGTAACTATTGGTCATTCTTCTTCTATCAATAACAGAAAAGTGCATGTCAAGGTACTAATTGAAGGAAGGCCTTGCCAAATGGAAGTGGACTCAGGCTCATATTTATCTATGGTGTCATGGGACACTATTCACAGACTACTCCCAAACATTCAGAAGAAGCATTTCAAGAAGCAAGCACTGACTCTTAAAGACTACCAAGGGAACAAGATTCCAGTAGTTGGAACAAGAGAATTCAACGTGAAGTTCAAAGGCCACACCAAACGCTTGCCCCTGACCATCGTGGACAAGGATCGCCCAAGCTTGCTGGGACTTGAGTGGTTCAATCCACTAGGCATCGAGGTGACTGGCATCAATCACGTGAGCAACACTGAATGGGAGGAGGCCTTGAAGTCTGAGTTTCCAGAGGTCTTCAGCGACGGATTGGGCAAGTATATGGGGACCCCTATCACTTTCAATCTAGATCCCAAGGTGCCACCAATTCGCTTAAAGCCCAGAAGGGTCCCATTTGCCTTAAAGGAAAAAATTGATGCACAATTAGATAAACTAATAGCTCAAGGGTTTTAGAGCCCACTGACCACTCCAGGTGGGAGACACCCATAGTCAAACCAGTCAAGACTGATGGGTCAGTGAGAATCTGTGGAGACTATAAGGGGACATTGAACCATGCTTCAACAGAGTGCATATCCAGTTCCAGTGGTGCATCATTTATTACATTCACTTGGCAGGGGTACAGTCTTTGCCAAATTGGATCTGGCCCAGGCATATCAACAATTAACAGTTGATGATGCCACTGCAGAGGCCCAAACCATTGTGACTCATAGAGGTGCTTTCAAATGTAAAAGGTTACAGTTTGGAGTAAGCATGGCACCAGGCATCTTCCAAAGCCTTATGGAAAGGATGCTCCAAGGACTGCCAGGGTAGTACCTTACTTTGATGATGTGTTAATCTCTGCTGAAAATGACACTCAGTTACAAGAGAGACTCAGAGAAGTCCTTACCAGATTCAAAAAGCGGGGTTAAAAGTCAAGGAAGAAAAATGCACTCTTAGAACTGACAAGGTTGAGTTCTTGGGCTATATGATTGACAAGCATGGTATCCACCCCACAGATGCCAAGGTTCAGGCAATCAAAGAAGCCCCTAGACCAAAATGTAAAACAGATTTGCAAGCCTTCCTTGGACTCATTAACTTTTATCACATGTTCCTACCTCAGAGGGCAACCATTGCAGAACCCCTGCACAGATTATTAGACAAAAAGTCTGCATGGGTCTGGGGCAGAAAAGAACAATCTGCATTTAAAATATTAAAAGACTAATCATGTCTGATGCTGTACTGATACAGTTCTCTGAGAATTTGCCTGTTGTACTGACTTGTGATGCATCCCCTTTTGGAGTGTGTGTGTGTGGGGGTTTGAGCCACAGGCTTCCCAGTGGGAGGGAAGCTCCTATTGCATTTTACTCTCGCACCTTGACCAAAGCAGAGAGGAACTACAGCCAACTGGACAAGGAAGCCTTGTTGCAGCTGTCAAGAAATTCCATGAGTATTTATATGGGAGAACATTTACCATTGTCACAGATCACAAACCTCTGTTAGACATTGTGGCAGGAGACAAACCTATGCCCACTATCCTGTCACCAAGAATGCTGAGGTGGACTGAATTTCTTGCTGCTTATTCATACAAACTCATCCACAGGCCTGGCAAAGACATTGGGCATGCAGATGCTTTGAGTCACTGCCCACTTCCTTCTCACACTGAGGACTTTGCTCCTAAGACTTACACCTTTTTCCTAGAAACTGTTGCCAAGCTTCCAGTACACGCTGCTGAAATTGCCAGAGAGACTGCCAAAGACACTGTATTGGCTCCTGTTATAGGCTGGATTAAGAAAGGTTGGCCTCTTCAAGATCTACCTCAAGGTTCCCAACCTTTTAAATCCAGGCAAACTGAATTATCTGTATTAAGAGGATTTATTTTGTGGGATAACAGGGTGGTTATTCCTACAAAACTGCAAAAAGAGGTTTTGGAAATGTTACATGAGGGTCATCCAGGTATTGTCAGAATGAAGGGATTGGGCAGGAGTTATGTATGGTGGCCAGGTATTGACAAAATGGTTGAAAACTGGGTTGCATCTTGTCCCAACTGTCAGGTAGTCAGGCCTGCCCCACCTCTCGCCCCCCCACAGGAATGGGAATGTCCTAGGGGCCCATGGTCCAGGATTCACATTGATTTTGCTGGCCCTACCAGAGGGCACACTTTCCTTATTATAGTAGATGCATATTCCAAATGGCTAGAGGTTATCCCTATGGCATCCACCACAACTGAAGCTGTCATCAAACAGCTTAAAAAGCTTTTTGTAACTCACGGGTTACCTGATGTGCTTGTTTCTGACAATGGCCCTTAATATTGAGGAAGTAGCAGGCAAGTACAGAGAGGTGAAATTTATTTATATATTTGATTTTTATCTTGCCTTTATTGTGTGTGTGTATGTTGTGTATGTGTATGTATATATATATATATGTGTGTGTGTGTGTGTGTGTACACACACACATACATACACACATATATATTGGAGAGAGAGAGAAAAGAGAGAGAGGGAGGGAGGGAGGGAGAGAGGAATTGGTAAAAATACTTGTAATTTCATAAGAATGATGTCTGCAGTTATCTTGATGCCAAGAGTTTGCTAGTTTGCTAATAGAGTTGTAGTTTTTTGCTGGTTATATTGAGATGTGTCTACCTTCCTGGCATGGGAATCAACTATGTAATAAGGTTGTTTGTCACTTTTAAGCCATTGATGAAGCTTAAATTGTTTCTCAACAGTTGAAAAGAGACAGCAATGTGCCAGTTGAACAAGCATCCTTACCTTCATAGTGGATTCTTATTACACATTTGTGAGTTGTGCAGATTCTGTTGATTTTGCTACTGCTCCAGAAAACTAGACAATTATTCAAGATGACAGTGAAGTAGAAAAGGCAACTGTGCAAGGATGCTTCTATTATACTATGCTAAAGCCTCTTAGAACTATTGTTTGCTTGCAGCCTAGTTTCCTGGTTATCAGGCTTGATCCAGACATATGCCTCTGTAAATGTATGGAGATTATTTTTCTCTGCCTATGGGGATAAATCCATGAGCAGCATGAATACATGTAAAAAAAGTAACTCAAATAGACTATGGCAGCAGCTTTCAATTTTGGGAGTGGAGAGTGATGGATGTGTCTGGAATCTTTAGAATGTGAGTGTAGCAAGAAAATGGCTGCCACAAGGGTTTTGCCCATTCATCAAATGGTTGCCAGGATGAGCGTATCTCAAGACCTTCAGTCTTGAATACAGCACAGTCTGGGGACTGAAAGAAAGTGACTGTGAAAGGGATCTTGCTCATTGCAATGCCCTACCTGTCAATGAATACTTCAGTTTCAACTATAAAAATACAAGAGCACACAATAGATATAAACTCAAGGTAAAGCGCACCAAACTTGATTGCAGGAAATATGACTTCAGCAACAGAGTGGTCAATGTTTGGAATACTCTACCTGACTCTGTGGTTTCTTCTCCAAACCCCAAAGACTTTAACCTTGGACTGTCTACTATTGACCTGACCCCTTTCCTAAGAGGTCTGTAGGGGGCATGCATAAGCGCACCAATGTGCCTACCTTCCCTGTCCTATATTGTTTCTTTTATTTCTCTTATATGTATCCATTTCATGTATTCATAACTCTGTTTATACTTATACCTGTTATCTTATAATTGCTTGACAAAATAAAATAAATAAATAAATAAATAAATAAATAAATAAAATTCACAAAATAGATGTCTATATGAATTTATGCCACAGATTCCCATTCGCTAGAAGGTAAGTTGGAAATTTATGTTTGTTATCTTCTGCAGTCTCCAGGATTCCAGGATCAACCCAGCCTTCTCTTTTTGAAATAGGTACTTTTTACTGTTCTTTTACTTTTTGGCTGATATTTTTTTACATAAATAAAGCAGCCTATCACCATATTTTAAGAATAAGCATAAGATCTGTAAAGAATTGAAGGCATTTTGACTTACGGCTACAATTAGGCCCAGAATTTCCATTGTTAAGCAAGGCAATTATTAAATGAGACATGCGTAATTTTTCAACCTTTCTGTCACAATTGTTAAGTGAAACACTGCATTTGTACAGAAATCAGGGAGTCATTAAATGAATCCAACTTCACTCATTGACTTTGCTTGCCAAGTGCCCATATTTTGATCATGTAACTGAATGGATGCTGCAATGGTCGTAAGTGAGAGGACCGTTTGTAAGTCACTATTTTCAGTGATGTTATAAGTTTGAAGGGTCACCAAATGAATGGTTGTAAGTTGAGGACTACCTGTAAATCTCAACAGCAATGGCATTTTGGATACTTCATCTGGATTTTCCACATTAGACTGTTAAGTCTACTTTCATAAACATTTTTGGTGCATATTTCCATAACAAATTAGTCTGTGCTTTGGATTAAAAATAGAATACACTTTGTGCATTTAATTCATCACTTACATTTTATTAGAGTACAGAGTTAATATTGAAACTATATCAGGATCTGATCAAAACGCCAGCAAGTGACAGATTAAATGCAGAAAGAGTATTTAATGGACTAAATTGTCTTAATAACAAAGTGGGAAGTATTTTTTTTTTATGTATGTGAGTCACTCACTTGGCATGAATGCTTTTTCCTTGCATCGCCTTGGATCTGAAAGACAATATTAATATTTTTTCACATGGTTTACTTACATGCTGTTGGCTTCATTTGTTGGCTTAAAAAGCTGGTTAATATTAATGATGTTGCTTTGCCAGATTACTTTATGGTAATTTTATTGAGCATTGTAATTAGAAAGATAAGAACTTTCTTATAATATAACAAAACAAAGTATAAAAAAGAAAAAATAGAGGGTGCAGAAAAGAGAGAATATATATATATATATATATATATATATATTTGTTTTCGTAGATTTTCGGTAAAGTCTTGGTGGTTCGGTCTTGTCCTGTAAGGACAAGACCGAACTCAAGACTACATATATATATATATATATATATATATATATATATATATATATATATATATATATATATGTATATGTATATATATGTATATGTTTGGGTTGGAGGTATTGGGGGGTTTTTGTTTGTGTCCAGGTGTTTGTTTGTATTGTGGTGGATGGCGATCCCACTCGCCATCTTCAGGCTGGTGTCTTCGGCTTTGTGCTTCTGCCAGCAAAGCATGATCTGAGCTGCCTTCTCTCTATAAATACTGGAGGGAGGTGTGGTGTGCTGGCTCTGCTGTAAGTGGGTTGGTTGGCTGTGTTTTTGGCTGTGTTGGCACTTCTTGATTGGTTGATGGAATTGGTGTTTGCTGATTGGTTGGCTTTTTTCTAAGAGCCTGTGTGGCTGAGGTAGTGGCTGTGTGTCCTTCAGCCTTCTGTGTTTTAGCTACCTGGGTAGTGGGCTGTGTGATGACCTTCTGAGTTTTATTGTTGTGACATCCTGGGTCTTGTGCTGTTATCTCCTGGGTCGTTGTCTGTGTTGCAACCTCCTGAGGTTTTGTGTTGTAATCTCCTGAGTTCCATGATGTAGTATCCTGGGTGGAAGGCTGTGATGTGACATTCCGGGCCTTGGTTTGGCTCCGAGTTTGAGGTCTGGCCATGTGTTTATAGCGTGTGTCAGTTTGCTTAGTTTGGGTGTCGGAGGGGGGTGTAGCAGCTGGAGTTGCAGCTATGGTCTGGTTTCTGGACAGTGGTTGCCTTTTGTCCGTGGTGTGGGCTTGGGTTTGAGTCTGGTGAGGGAGATTGGTGGTGGCATCATGTGTTATTTTGGGTCCGGTGTTGGTTTTTGTGGCTGGGACTCGTTTGTTGATTAGGGCTAGTTTCCAGGTGTCTGGTAGGTGGGAAGTATCATCCCGTTTATTCATGTTATGGGGGTGTTTCTCTATTTTGATGGCTTCCCTAATTATTCTCTTGTTGAAGTGTTCAGTGTTGGTGATAAGTTTGGATCCCTCAAAATCAATTTCATGTCCTGTGGCTTTAAGGTGCTGGAAAAGGGAGGAAGTTTTTTCTTCTTTTCTGACTGCGTTCTTGTGTTCTGCGATGCATTTATTCTCCTGTTGGTTTGTCCAATGTATGTGGCTGGGCAAATTTTGCATGGTATTTCATAAACTCCTTGGTTTTCTAGCTGGATCTTGCCTTTGGGGTTTCTTAAGATGTTGGCTATTTTTGGTCAGTGCCAAAGGTTGTCCTGATATTGTGTTTGTGGAAAATTTTGCTGATTTTATCTGTGGTGCCTTTGATGTAAGGGAGGAGGGCGATGCCATTGTCCTGTTCTGTGTCTTGGTTTTTGGGGGGAGTCTCCCTTAGGATTAGGTTAGTGATTGTGCTTCTTTGGAATCCTTTGGACATTAATACGTTGGTGAGGGTGTGTAATTCTGTTCTCAAGTGGTCTTTGTCAGCTAGGCGTTTGGTTCTGGAGATGAGGGTCTTGGCTACGGAGTTGATCTGTGCAGGGTGGTGATGGGATTGTGCATTTAAGTAGTGGTTGGTGTGTGTCTTCTTCTGGTAGATGGTGTGTCCTAGGGAGCCATTGGGCTTTTTGTAAATTAGGACGTCCAGGAACGGAAGTTGGTTATTGGTTTCTGTTTCCATGGTAAATTGTATTTTGGTGTGTAGGCTGTTGAGATGTGTGAGGAAGTTGTCCAGTTTTTCTTTCCCATGTGGCCAAATTACGAAAGTGTCATCTACATATCTAAGCCAGAGTTTGGGTTTGTATTCGGATTTGTCTAGAGCATTGGTTTCAAAATGTTCCATGTATAGGTTAGCGATGACGGGTGAGAGGGGTGACCCCATAGATGCTCCTTCTATCTGTTTATATCTTTGTCCATTGTGAATGAAGTACGTGTTGGAAAGGCAATGGTTGGTCAGATCTAGGATGTGCTTAGGGGGGTTGTATTTGTTTTGGATAGTTGTCAAGGCTTCTTTAATAGGTACTTGGGTGAAGAGGAATATGACATCGAAGCTCACAAGTAGGTTGCTGGGTTGTAGGTTTTGTTTCTTTATTGTTTCTATGAAGTGGAAAGAGTTTTGTACTGTGAGGTGATGGATTCTGTGTAGGGCTGGAGTTGTTTGGCGAGAAATTTGGCAAGGTTCCGTAGAGGTGAGCCTATGGAGCTGACTATGGGTCTGAGTGGTGTTCCTTCTTTGTGTATCTTGGGGAGGCCATAGAGCTTAGGGCATCTAGATGATTTTTCTCTGGGGATGATTCTTTGTTGGATCTCTTCACTGATGGGTGAGGCTTTTATTTTGGATTTGGTGGTTTTCTCCAGGTAGGTGGTGGGGTCTGTGTTTAGAGGTTTGTAAGTGGGGTCTTGGAGTAGGTTGGATAGTTTGGATTGGTAGTCAGATGTGTTCATCACGACTGTGGCATTGCCCTAGCTGAGCAGTGCTGCGTGCAAGTGCGCAGCGTTGAAAGTTTTTTCCTGCCAACCGCAGCTGTGTCGCACAAAGCAGCTGCGGTTGAGAATGCAGGAAATAAAGGTCAGGTAACAGCCCAGGTGGGCAGGTGGGCCACAACAGCAGCAGACATAGAACCGATTCTATGTATGCTCTCTGTTTGCTGCTTTTCATAGCAACCAGTTCTACAGAAGTGGACAGAACCAGTAGAATCCCACCCCTGCTTTCATGTCACCCCTAGTCTTCTTTTCATTAAACTAGTCATACCCAATTCCTGCAACCATTCTTTATGCTTAAGGTGTGACCAGAATCCACAATCTCCTTGTTTCTAGCTTGGTGCCTTAATCCCTAGGCCTAGACTAAACTGTCTCCCTTCTCTTTTTCTTGTTATTTTTGTAATGTTGTTTTTCATTGCCTTTTGCATCTTTGTTACTTCTGCTATTTTTTTTTAACCACATCAACCTGAATAGTCTTCTTATTGACAATGCAATGTCAGTAATGCGTTCCCCAATCTCCAGGTAGGTTTTATTTGCAAACACAGTATATTCAATTGTACCATATTGATGCACTAATTTTAATATTCCCTTTGAAAGCATCATTTACTAGGATAGCAGGCCAGGGAATGGAGAGAGCTCTTAATAATTCTTAGAACTGTTGAAGGTGCTCACAATTTGCCAAGATTCTCAGACTGTAAATATAAAGAGGATTAAATAGACAACTTTGATTTGTGATATACTTTTTTCTGCATTATTCCAAAATATTGGCTCACACTTTATCTGCCATGAATGGTTTGCTTACATCCTCTTCCTTTCTTTTACACTCCATGCTCACATTGCTCACAAATCATTCAGATTTGATGCTGAACACTTCAGAAAATCAATCCATTAAGTTGCTATAATTCATCCTAGAGCAGATGTGGTACAAATCACAAAGTCACAAAAGGGAATGTTACAGCAAAATGAGCAGAAAGGACACAAAGATTTACCCAGGTACACTTCCCCCTCCTTTTTGCAGGATATCCAAGATTTTATTTAAGAATTTTGTTGTTTATAAATATAACTGCTACTTTTGTGCAGAAATGGATTTTACAGACCACTGTATGAGTGCAATGGCTTCATGGCTTCTATACTCCAACAATGGGGAAATTTGACCTGCATAATGTCAGTGAGTGATATTTTGGAGTAAAGGTTATAACTTTCTCATGAAGTATGTTCACATGTTCAAACTCTGTCCTTAAGATTGGCTTTCTCTATGTAGGAGGTGAAATAAAGGATTCATCTCTGCCAAATCTTCCAATTAATCTGGACAAAAATGAATGTTCCACTGGGAATTCTTCCTTTAAACAAAGTTTTTATTAGAGTTTATTGCAATGTGTAATACAAATGGAAATAAAGATCAGAATGGAAAGGGGAAAGGAGGGGAAAGTAGAAAGGAAATTAAAAAAGTAGTGACTTCTGCTTCTTTTTGGTGCAGTAGAACATAACATACAGTTGCAACCTCAGCTTTTTGCTTTACGTTTCTAGTAGATACAAGCTGTTTCTATTACAACAAAGTTAATCTAGTCATCAAAGCCTAAGAGCAAAATTTCACTTTTTCACATTGTTGGAAGAAATAACCATCTGGTTCAGTTCCAAGCTGGAAGAAAGACACTGGAAACATGGAGGCTGATTGAAAAGTTGATTTAATGATGAAGCATAACCACCAAGCACGTGTGAATCTGGGTAGCTGACCACATGGAGTTGAAAGTGAAGGGTTTTTATACCTTCTCTTGGGCTTTACACTTGAGCTTCCTGTTCCTGTGCAAGAACATGTATTCTATTGGCTGTTGGCAGACCCCCATGGGGTTATGCAGGGGTCATAGCTGGCTCTGTGGGTTGTCTGAGAAGTTTGGCTGATACAATGAAGGGGCTTGTTGAGCAATTCCTATTGTGGCTGAGGGCTAATCCTACCTTTGTTCAGATCTTGCTGCAGGGAGTAAAGGATTACCAAATCTGCATTTCTAAAAGCTGACCTCATCTGGTTAGGGCAGGAGTTGAGTTCTGAGTTTCTGTTTCTGTCTCCCTTAGGATTTTCATTTCTCTTGTAGGGGAAATATTTTATCCTGCTTTTTTTATTATTTCTCAAAATATTTCATTTTTCTAGGAGAGGGGTGAGTGTTAACTTTCTACAACATTGTAATGTGAAGAAAAATTCCATGATCCTGATTCCTCATGATCTGACTGCATGAGAACACTGAACTGCTGTCAAGTTTTTGAAATAATCTGTGATTTGAATTTCAGATCATCTGTGGAGTTGGGGATTACTTAGTTGTTCCTCACATTACAGTGGCCATTTCATATTTCAGAGCCTTTACTCATCTAGCTTCTGCTGTTTAGACTTGATTCACCTCTGAACTATATTTGGAGTCTGATATCCTTAGGTTTAAAAAAAACAAACTTAAAAAAGACTCTTAAAATGCTTCTTTCTTCAGACTTTTATGAAGCTAGAATAATTTTCTTTTTCACTGACAATACTTGATACTCCTTAAAATTATGGTAGTGTTGAGATTTAGTTAATGCTTTAAAAGAATTGTTGTGCTGTTTTATTACTTATATGGTTTATCCTCCATTACAAAATCTTGCCTTCTTTGTACTATGTGTTTAGATATAACACATATTAAATAAAAATACCACTACTGCTGCTGTCACACTGAATTATGCCACACATTTCTTGAGTCAAAAATTTCAGAAAAAAAATACAGGATGAGAAAAAAAAAACTAAATGCAAAGTTGATGTAATTCTTCCAGATTTAGACATAATATATTGTCACCTAATACTCATTGTTAGCATGGATATCAAAATGTAGAGACAATCAGACATTTCCAAAATTAATTATACGTGGTTTTGTGAATGTTGTCATAGGTTGCTTATGAAACTTGGTATCTGTCAGGTTTCCAAGTGATGAAACCCATTTAAAAAGAAATGAGTAAAGTCCGTCTTCCAAAACAAATTTCTTTTATTTAAGTAAGCATCAAATTGGCAAAGTCTGTTGCAATTCCGGATCTGACACAAACCAGAATTACACCACATAATATTGGAAAGTAGAAACAGCCTCCAAAAGCCACATTCCCCAATAGCAGTAAATCAACGTTGCCTGGTGTCACCAATCTCCACCTCCAGGTCTCAGCAGGGACCTCTTCTGTTCCCATGGGAAGGAAAGTCACCTAGCCAAAACAATCCTCACTATATAACCACTCCCCCCACCTTAGGAATGTGGTGAACCCGAAACCCTCCCCCTTTTACCAACGAGAAAGAAAGAAAAGGAATATAGGATTAGGATATAGGGCTAAATAAAATGGCTACACATATGTGGGTTTTGGGCTCAAGAGTACCAAGGAGAGGAGCAACTTAGAACTAAGAAGAAAATTTCTGATAGAACAATTAATCAGTGGAACAACTTGCCTCCTTAAAAACTGGAAGTTTTTAAGAAGAGATTGGACAACCATTTGTCTGAAATTGTATAGGGTTTCCTGCTTGAGCAGCGGGTTGGACCAGAAGACTACCAAGGTTCCTTCCAACTCTTCTCTTCTCTTCTCTTCTCTTCTCTTCTCTTCTCTTCTCTTCTCTTCTCTTCTCTTTTCCTCTCCTCTCCTCTCCTCTCCTCTCCTCTCCTCTCCTCTCCTCTCCTCTCCTCTCCTCTCCTCTCTTCCCTTCCCTTCCCTTCCTTTCTATTCCTATTCTCTTCTATTCCTATTCTCTTCTCTTCTAGTATCCTCACTTTTTCCTTTTTTTGCTAATACCTCTTCCTTCCTTCCTTCCTTCCTTCCTTCCTTCCTTCCTTCCTTCCTTCCATCCATCACCTATCACTTTAATTTTTGCATGCTTTAACCTTTCATCAGTTTCAGGTCCATGGATAACCAAGCAAACATTCTTGTTCAGTCAGCTTTATTAGCAGTTTTATCCTTACTGTTGCTAAACTTGGTTGAAAGAATTTAATAATAATTAGCTCACAAGAAATAACAGCTTGAAGGTTTTTCTGATACAGCTTCTACATCCAGCCTGGAGTGTATTTTTCCTTTTAGCCACTTACAACATTTTTACACACGATTAGAAATCAATCCAGCGTGCTGGTGTGAGGCAGTCTATTCTCTTGAGTGTGATCTTTTTTTCTGACTGTTTCCTGCTGCACGGACAACTTAGAGCAAAGGAAGAATCTTAGTTTGAAAAAAAGACATCACAGTCTTGATTTATTCTACATTTCCCACATTGGTGGTGGAAGATCACCTCAGAGTAAGTGCAAGGTTAACATTTTACTGTGAACCCTTTCAGTAGGCTGTAAAGAGGAGGCAAGGAATCCTTCTATCCTTTCTAAACCAAGCACTATGATGTATTTCTGAAGATTGTATGTTTAATCAGATTACGTTTGTGATTTAGTAATCTTATCCTTGAGATCCTGCAGAAGAATGACAAAGTGCTATATATTCTTATTGGAATTCTCATACGACTTCATCATGGTCAATTTGATTTTTATCAGAGTTCATGTACAAATACTGAAATCACTTGAGATTTAGCAATCTTAGGAAATTTCAACAATATCAAATTAAAAAGTAATACTGTGGTATGATTTTAGAGTACTGAGTAGAAATGTTGCAATTGTCCTACATATGGGGGCTCCATTTTGCTGACCTTCACTATAATGAGATTGGATGAGATAATTGATCCTTCTATGACCTGGTGTCCTTGAGATTTAGGCTGAAAATTTTGAAAATGTCCTAGGATCTGTAGGGTACAGGTTTGGAGAAGACAGAATAAATCCAAGTATTGTTTTTCACATTGTGTTTGGCAATCAGTCCTTTTTTGTATTTCTCAAGAAATTAAATAGAATAACAGAACAGCTATCATGGTGCACGGTTGTTCAGCTGATATAACACAGGTGTTTGCAAACCAACAATAATATTCTAGTTTTTTCCTATAAGAGCATCAAAATTGTTCATCATTGCTTTCTTCTAGGATTTTTTCAAGTCTACAGACATAGGAATTCCTCCTGGTTTTCCATCAAATTACTCATAAAATTTGATAGCTTATGAAATCAGCTAAAACTGGCTAAATTGCTACCTGCTGATCATTATCTGTGATTTGCTCTCAGTGTAATCAATATCATTATAAATATATGAACAGTCACTCAATTCAGCCTAAGTAAATTATTATCGACAGAGCAAGCCTAACTGAATGCAAGTGGGTTGGATTGTTCACCACCACTTCCAACTTGTACACATTCAGACAGAAGGTTTTTATATCTAACAATTCTACCTTCTATATTACTAAAGTAGCTGTGTTTCAGCAAGCCTGATCCACAAAAACACACTGAAACACAATAGAGACCCAAAAGATGAACAGACCTATGGAACAACTGTCCTGCCCTACATAAGAGGTACAATAGACAAAATCAGCAAGTTACTATGCAGGCATTACATCAAGACTGCCTTCAAAACAGACAAAAAAATAGCAGCCATACTAAGAAACCCCAAAGATAAAATTGATCTAGAAAACCAAGGCATATATGAAGTACCCTGCGCATCATGCCCTGCCACATACATAGGACAAACCAATAGAAAAATAAGTACCTGCCTTGAAGAACACAAGAATGCAGTAAAAAAGCTGGAACACACTTCCTCACTAATCCAACATATGAAAGCCACAGGACATAGCATAGACTTCAATAGCACCAAAACCATAGCTACTATAGAAAACCTAATAGTATGAATAGAAAAGATGACTCCACCAGACTATCAATCATCTGGAAGCCTGCACTCACAAACAAAAGAATCTCTATACCACAATCCAAGCAAACACCTGGACACAAACAACCCCCCCAATACCTCCAACCCAAACATGCCCCCAATACACAAAACACAATGTTGCCAGCTAATCAAGAAAACAGCAACTCAAAGACCAATAAACACAGACCTAGACTCCCATCCAATCAGGATGAAGAAAAAAACCATTCAAATAAAACACAAAGCCAGCACCAAATTCAAACAGAAAACGGCTGCCAAGCCTGAGACACACGATTAAAAAAGAACCCAATACACAAGCCTGAAGATGGCAGATGAGATTCTGCCAAAACATCGCTATAACTTTAAAAACACAAATATTAAGACGTGGGAAAATACCTGAAGAAACCCAAATACCATACATATAAATACCCGCAAAAACATAAGAAAATATATATATATATATATATATATATATAGTGTCTTCGGGTCTTGTCCCGTGTGGATTGAGAATACCTTGGCAGCGTTTTGTGAAATCTCATCCGTCATCTTCAGGCTGGTGTCTTCAGCTTCGTTCTCCTGGGAGGAGACTTCTCCCAGAAGAGAAGCATGAAACATGAAGAATGATGGATGAGATTTCTTTAGCTATCTCAATCTTAGGACAAGACCAGAAACCAAGACCTACTACCTACCGTGAAAAATTATATTATATATTATATTATAGATAGATAGATATAGATAGATATAGATATAGATAGATAGATAGATAGATAGATAGATAGGTAGATATAGATATAGATAGATATAAAAAACAATGTTTAACAGAACAGAATAACCTAGTTGAAAGGGACCTTGTAGGTCATCTAGTCCAATCCCCTGCTCAAGTAGAAAACCCTATACAATTTCTGAAAAATGGCAGTCCAATCCTTCTTGAAAGCCTTCAGTAATGAAGCTCCCACAACTTCTGAAGGCAACCTGTTCTATTGGTTGATTGTACTCACTGTCAGAAAATTTCTCCTTACTTCTAGGTTGAATCTCTCCTTGATCAGTTTCCATCCATTATTCCTTGTCTGGCCTACAGGTGCTTTGGAAAAAAGGTTGACCCCCCCCCTCTCCTTTCTGTGGCAGCCCCTCAAACATTGGAACACTGCTATCCTGTCACCCCTGATCCTTCTGTTGTTAATGTTCAAAGTATGGTCACAGGATGTAAGCTGCTCCACATAAAGCTGCCTTTTGCAATTGACTGATGGTGATTTTTTGTCAATGCTGATGCTGTTCAAGTGGTGCTCTAGATATTTTGGGATGGCACTCAAGGGCTTTGTATTCTTTTGTTTTTTTTTCTCTTCTCTTCTAGATACTGCAATATCTACTATCCAGACTTTTTCTCTTTCTTATCCACAACTGTAATTATTATGAATTAAAAACCATACAAAGAGCCCTGCTGGATTAGTCCAAGGGTCTTTCTACTCTGCCAATTAGAATGGCCTTCAGCATATATACAAAGAAAAACAAGCTGCTTTCTAGAATTTCTGCCTAGCAACTGACAATTTAGATATGCTGCCTGTGATTTAAAATGTAATAATTAGTTATCAACACTAAGAGCCTTTGATAGCCTGGAGCTACCATAAATTTGTCAAGTCCTCTGACATGCTGACCAGTCTGACAGCAGCAAATTCTACAGGTTAACTGTCTGGAGAAACACCTTGTCCATTTCATTTTCAGAAGTGATCCTGATTTCTAATAGTTGAAAAAGAGAAAATTTTTGCTCTTATAAAGGAGAATGTTTGTAATATTTGTAACTCTGATGATGTTACCTAGTTTGGGTAATGAAACATCTGCAAGAAAACAACCAAGCTCAGAAAGCACCAAGGACTCAATGTTTTTGCTCTATTCATATTTTCCTTCCTATGCAACATGCTGACTCTATAAACTGCTTAGAGAGGACTGTAAAACACTGTAAAGTGGTATATAAGTCTAAGTGCTATTGCTACAAACAAACACACACACACACACACACACACACCACACCTACACCTAACCATCCTGGCCGGGGAATTCTGGGAGTTGAAGTCCACAAATCTTTGTTAACATTCTTTTTAACTGAGTTATAAAGTACTATAAAATACAAAATACAAAGTAAATAGGAAAGCAGGGGAGAGGGAAAGGGGAAGGACAAGTGAGAAAAGGTAAGAAAGAAAGAAAAAGAAGTGTTGACTTCTGACTCTCTCTGTTACAGTGAAATAAGGCATTAGCATCAAATCACAACTTTTTTGCTTTTTCCTGATAGTATAAGCAAGCCACTTCCAGAAAGATCTATCAATCTAATTGGTAAATCCCAAAGTCAAAGTTTCATTCTTCTCCACATCAAATCCACAAATCTTAAAGTTACTAAGTTTAGAGATCCTTGTGTGGATCATTTTATTATTTATTTATTTATTTATTTATTTATTTATTTATTTATTTAGCAAGTATTAGATAACAGGTATAAGTATAAACATGGTTATGAATACATGAAATACGAATAAAACAAACAAACAATAGGACAGGGACGGTAGGCATGTTGGTGCACTTATCATACTGCAGAGTTTAATATTCCATCTGTCTATGCAGCAAAATTCTCCTGATTTTTTTTGTTGTTGTTGTTATGGTACTAGTTCTCATTCCATTTGACGAAAAAGAATTTGCTTTTCAAATGCTTTCAAAGGGTATGAAAATTTGAGACATTCTCATGGGTGGAATGTGATGTTTTTGTAGTTATTTCGATGCAGGGTGAACAAAGAATGCGTGAACATCCTGTTTTCCTTTGTACAAAAGTCTCTGAACCCCATGACTTCCCATATTCCAAAATTCTCCCAAGAGAAATTCAAAAGAACATTGTAGGTACCTAGAGAATAAGGTAGAAAAACAAATAATTGTTTTGCGGGTGGGGGGAAAGCTTGGGAAAATTGCAAGGTATGCTTCTGAATAACATTAGCATTTTTAAAAAAAATGATACACTGATGTGCAGAAGAATGCCAAATTTGCATTATGTTTGTCTTAAAGCAGCATTGACCTGTAACAAAATAGTTAATGAAGTTACATTTTCAGCAAGTAATGTGTTCTCTACGACATGCCCTAAATTTATTCCAGATCATATGCATGTTTGTTTGTTTGTTTATTTATTTATTTATTTATTTATTTATTTATTTATTTATTTATTTATTTATTTATTTGACTTATATACGCCCCTCTCGAAGGACTCGGCTCACAGCTAAAATACAATACTAACAATAAATTACCTAAAATTATATTAAACAAATTGTAAGCCGAATTAACATTAAAACCCCAAAATTAAAATAAACTAACCCCAAAGAGTCAGCACAGCCCAGATTGTAAAAACAGCCAGGTTTTTAACTCGTGGCAGAAGGTGCAGAGATCGGGAGCCAGGCGGAGCTCCAGCGGAAGAAGATTCCATAAAGTGGGGGCTGCCACAGAGTAGGCCCTCCCCCGGGTCCCTGCCAGGCGACATTGAGTCGTGGATGGCACCCTGAGGAGACCCTGTCTGTGCGCCTGTACAGGGCAGTTGGTACTTGATGCTGGGAGGAGTTGTTCTCATAAATATCCTGGACCCATGCCATGTAGGACTTTGAATGTTAACACCAAAACCTTGAATCTCACCCAGAGGGCAACTGGAAGCCAATGCAGGCGGCAGGAGGGTGTGATATGGGAGTATCGGGAGGCTCCCATCACTACCCGCGCAGCCTCATTCTGCACCAGTTGAAGCCTCCGAGTGGTATGCAAGGGCAGTCCTAAATAGAGAGTGTTACAGTAGTCAGTCGGGAGACAAGGCCTGAGTGATGCGTGCAGGGCATCCCGGTCCAGATATGGGCAACTGGCGAACCAGCCGGACCTGGGCAAGGCCCCTGGTCACGGCTCCCACCTGCTCCTCCAACTTGAGCCATGAATCCAGGAGGACCCCCAGATTCTGTGCCCTGTCCACGGGGAGTAACACCTCCTCCCCCATGACCAAAGATGGAACCTCCAAACTGGACCGGGATGTTGGTATGCACAACCACTCTGTCTTGGCTGGGTTGAGTCGAAGCATGTTCCTGTCCATCCAGATCCGGACCGCTTCCAAACAATGGGACATCATGGAGAGAGCATCACTGATGTGGTCCGGGGTGAAGATTTATACCTGCATATCATCAGCATATTGATGATAGCTCACCCCGAAACCACCGATGATCTCACCCAGCGGCTTCATATAAATGTTGAACAAGAGAGGCGAGAGGACAGACCCCTGAGGTACCCCACAAGTGAGAGACCTCGGAGTCGACCTCTGCCCCCCTGCCAACACTGTTTGCAAACATCCCGAGAGGTAGGAGGAGAACCACTGTAAGACAGTGCCTCCCACTCCCAACCCACCAAGACGCCGCAACAGGATACCATGGTCGATGGTATCAAAAGCCGTTGAGAGGTCTAACAGGACCAGGACAGAAGAAAAACCCCTGTCCCGAGCCCTAGAGAAATCATCAATCAGCGCGACCAATGCTGTCTCCGTGCTGTACCTGGGTCGGAAGGCCGATTGATCCAGGTAGTCCGCTTCCTCCAGGAAAAGTGGCAATTGCTGGGCCACCACACTCTCAACAACCTTCACTAAAAAGCGAAGGTTGGAGACCAGACGAAAGTTGTTCAACACAGCTGGGTCCAGGGCAGGCTTCTTCAGAAGGGGCCTCACAACCGCCTCTTTCAAGGCGGCAGGGAACAGCCCCTCCCTTAATGAAGCATTGACCACTGCCCGGAGTCAGCCGCACCTGACCTCCCTGGTGGCATAAACCAACCAGGAAGGGCACAGGTCCAATAAACATGTGGTGGAACTCAGCCGTTGCATGATCCTGTCCACTTCATCCTCAGAAACAGGATTGAACTCAGTCCAGATCACATTAGCCAGACCACTCGCCTCCCCTTCCTCAGACCACTGCAAGTCTGAGCGCAACCCTTCCTGGATCCGAGCAATTTTATCCTGCAGATACAGACCAAATTCCTCAGCTCTGCCCCGCAGAGGGTCCACCACCTCCCCCAACTGTAAGAGGGAACGTGCAACCCCAAACAGGGTGGCTGGGCGGTTAGCTGTGGATGCTATGAGGGCAGAGAAGTAAGATCTCCTCACCGCCCCCACAGCTACCAGGTAAGTCCTAATATGGGCTCTCAACTGGGCTCGGTCAGATCCGGCGGTCACCTCCACCTACTCTCTAGTCCCCTTCTACGACGCTTCATCTCCCAGAGCTCCTCAGTGTACCAGGGAGCTGACCGGGATCTGTGCCGAGTAAGGGGACGCATGGGGACAACCCTGTCAAGAGCCCCCGTGGCCGACTGTTGCCAGGTAGCTGCAAGGACCTCAGCAGGGCTGTGGGTGAGGGATGCAGGAAAAAAACCCAGTTCTGCCTGGAACCTCTCAGGGTCCATCAGGCACCTGGAGAGGAACCATCTAAGTGGCTCCTCATCCCAGCGGTGTGGGGCGGCTTTTTTTTAAAATTACATTTATATGCCGCCCTTCTCCGGAGACTCAGGGCTTACAATTTTTTGGGATACAACCCAGTGTGCTCAGCAATAGCCTTCATTCCATTCTATATGCCTGCTTATTACTAAGCGGCATTTTTACAAGGTCAGCTAATTGCCCTCAACAATCTTGGGTCCTCAATTTACCTACCCCGAGAGGATGGAAGGCTGAGTCAACCTTGAGCCTGGTGGGATTCGAGCCTACAGCAGTTGTAGGCAGCTGGAACTTAAGTGCAGGCAATTAACAGCCTGAGCCACCAAGGCCCCTAGGCTTGATGGAAGACCAGCCGTAGGAGATAGTGGTCTGACCATGGAATGGGATGGGTTACTGTAACACCATCCCCCAGGCCACTACGCCACCGCTCCGAGACAAAAACCAGGTCGAGCATATTGCCCCCCTCGTGAGTTGGGCCATCTATTAACTGGGTCAGACCCATGGACTCCATGGAGGCCATGAATTCCTGGGCAAACCCCAATGCCACCCCCAAGGAGGGCAGGTTGAAGTCACCCAGAACTATAAGCTCTGGGAACTCCACTGCCACCCCCGAGACGGCATTGAGCAGCTCAGGCAGGGTGGCTGATACACAGCTGGGGGACAGGTATGTAAGCAGCATGCCCATCCGACCACTAGGCCCGAACCTCAAGAGGAGGGACTCACACCCACCTATCTCCAGAGCAGGGACCTCCCTTGGAAGCAGGGTCTCCCAAATAACAACAGCCACCCCTCCACCCCTTCCCTGGGGTCGAGACCAGTGCATAACCTGAAAACCTGGGGGGCAGATATCGACCAGAGGGACTCCACCCTCCGGCCCCAGCCAGGTCTCAGTGATGCAGGCCAGGTCCGCGGCCTCCTCCTCAATAACCTCCCGGAGAAGAGATGCCTTATTCACCATGGACCTGGCATTAAAATACACCAGCCGGACCCCAGGGGCCCTAGTTCCCAAAACCCCCAGGGATTGAGAAGAGGCCAAGGGGTTGGAGCATGCCATGGCTCGAATGCAGCAGGAACGCGCTCCCCTAACATGATACGGCCCCCTCCTCATCGGCTCTTACCCATTCCAACCACCCTGGGAATCGAAGCCCCCACTACTCTGCCCGGGGTCCTGCAGCCCGCCCCACCCCCCAACCACGACCCTGACTCGGGCTGCAATGAACACCTATAAACCCCCCCTTCCCTAACCCCCTTAAAAAGCAAATCAAAAATTTAACTAATGCAGGCCTGGAACCCTCCTTCTACCCTTCCCAGGACCCCCACCCCAACCCCTACCAGCGCAGTGCCAACTCTCTGGGTTCCATGACCCATCCTCGAGGTACATTGTGGAAAGTCCGGCGGGCCAAGCCCGGGAGAGAGGGGCCTCCCTTAGGCCCGCAAGTCCGTTGACAAGTAGACCCGTATGATGTTATATTGCACATATAAAGGAGGAGTCGAAAGATGGAACAAGTCCGTATATCAAGGATGTTAAAACACCCGGTCCAGTCCCAACGTCCATGCTACAGCCAAATGGTCCCAGGAAATGAGCCAGGATTGCTCTCTCACCACAATCCGGTGGGCCGATGGTAAAGGCCTTCATCCGGGCCAGCCACCGCACTCTCACTGCAGGGTTGCCAGGTGAGCACGTCCTGGAGGGCAAGATGATAACAGAGGTTAGTTACGGAGGGGGCAGGCAATCCCAATCTGCAACCCTCACACAGCAGCGGGCGGGATGCATCCACACCCCTCTCACCAACCTCCATCAGGTGTAAAAAGGGAGGGGGAAAATGGCAAAATGGAGGCAAAAGAAGGGGGGAGGGCAGCAGACACAGATCTAGAAGGTCCAGCCGGAGCAGAGCAGATGACAAGGAGGCCAGGCCTGGCAGCAACCCCGAGGCCACACCATCTCCACCTCGTGGCCCAGAGTCATTGCTAGCCAGTCCGCTGCCTCCGCCATCACCAACACGCCATTCTTCTGGGCGCAGTGCACCATTTTCGAGGCCAGGGTGGGGGCCAGCCACTCCACTGGTCTCCACACCCCATGATTCGCTGCCCCACAGCTTGGTGCTCCCCGCTGCACCATTCTTCGAGGCGCTGCCGCAACCGTCGTGCCGTTCTTTGAGGCGCAGGGCATCTCCAACGCTGAACCCGAAGTCAGCCAGCTGATCGGCCCACCGCGCCATTCTTCAGGGTGCCGGCGCCACCGCCGCCACCGCCGTGCCGTTCTTTGAGGCACAATGTTACATATGATGCTCTTCAAGTTTTTGTCAGTTTTTATCTCCCCCTTGTCTGATCCCCAAGCCAAGTTTCATTTTAAAAAATGATTTCATTAAATTTCAAAAGCAAGAATAAAAAAATAAACCAGCAAGAAAAAATAAAGCAGAGAAGAAAGCGAGAATCCAAGCAAGGTAGTAAATAAACCATCAAGCAAGCAAGCAAACAAATATTAAATCCTCTAGAATAAAACTCGGTTTATTTTCTATATCATTGCAAACTCTTTGTTCCTCCCTTTTGGCAGAATGCATGGTGAAAGATGACAGTGCAAGTTCCCCTTCAAAAGGAGTTGAAAGTAATCCCAGAAGCAGGAGACAGAAAATTGACTCTGTGCATAGATGGTGAGATAATGGTTGTTTTTAGTTTAATTTTAGGAATGGCAGCTAAAATAGCTGTGGAATGTTTATCCGCCAACCAAGCTTTTAAGGAGAGATCTTGAGGCACAATGTCAGTAGATGCAGTTGTATATTCTGTTCAGGCATTATTTTCATAAGTTCAAAAAGTGTGGATTGTAAATGGTCATTCTGGTCACTCCTTTGCTCAGTTTAGGGATAATAGCAATAGCACTTAGACTTATATACTGCTTCATAATGCTTTATAGCCCTCTCTAAGCAGTTTACAAAACCAGTATATTGTCCCCAACAATTTGGGTCCTCATTTTACCAACCTCAAAAGAATGGAAGGCTGAGTTAAACTTGAGCCAGTTAGAATCAAACTGCTAGCAGTTGGCAGAATTAATCTGCAGTATTGCATTCTAACCACTGCACCACCACAGCTCTGTAAGATAAGATGTTCAACTGAACAGAGAGCAGTTTCCTATTCCCTTCTTAATTATAATGATGATGCAGATGAAAAGAAAGTTTCACACTTATAGTAATGTTTGTCTCTAGTATGGAAGAACATTCTGAAAAGGACAGGCCTCATCTATTCAGGATGTACATCTGGTGGAACCACATCAAAGGGCCTTCTTGGTGATGGCCCCTTATCTATAGAACGTTATTTCCCTTGAGGTACGATTGATCTCCCCCTTTGTCTTTTCTGAAAGGCCCTGAAGTTGTGATTTTGTCAGTAGGCCTGGGGGACTGCAAATGGAGATGGAGCCAATCAAATGGTTGATTTGATTTATGGCTGATGCCATGAATGTATGTGTGGGTTTATGTTGTGGATTTTTAATGTTGTAAGCTAGTTGTCACCAACCATCACATCTCTTCTCTTCAATCTTGTTTCAACGTCTCCTCTGCCCTTCAGGGATCCACCTTTCTGTTGTTGCTCTATTAATCTTTTTTTTCTTTCCCTCACATTTCAGAACCTGTTGCTCTTTCAGATACCAATGTTGTTGTCTGAATTCCAACATTCTAGAATATCTTCTGTATCTCCTGCTTCTGATTCTCATCTTTGTTTACTGGTTTACTTTGTCTTTCATTTTTCCCCTTGCAGGAATTGTCTATATTGGATACTTCCTGCGGGAGAGTCTAGTTTGTCATGCCTATTAAATCATCACTCTTTTCTGCTCAGTATGTCAGTGTGCTGCTCCAGTCTTCTCATTTTAATGCCTCAATCCTTACCTTCAATTTTGGTACTAAGTTGTCTTTTAATGGCGTTCTAATGGAATTTTAATATTATGATAACATTAAATATTGTTTTCAATGTGCAGTTGCTTTTTTGATTTATTGTATGCCAGTTTGGTGACATTTGTAGAAAGATGATTTATAAATACTGATAAGAGTGAATGAATAATAGTATGGGGATATTTGCTGTAGCTATCCCGTTCCCTCCTGACTAATTTTAAGCTCTTTATACAGCTATCCTACCATTAGGTAGAAGGAAGCAGCCATTTTCAGTGGAAGATGAGCAAAAGCAGTAGTGGGGGGTGGGTGGGCAAGCTACTCCCATTTTTGTAGTCAAATATATCCCACGCGGCTTTCAAAGCCAAATAGGCTGGCAGGCACTAGCCCTTCAGCCAGCCATTGTGGTAGTAGACAAAGACCAGAAAAAAAGCATTGGTGAAGGAACCGAGGAAGATACATACCACCCATACAGGTGTGAAAGTAATTTTTAAAATATAGATTTATACAGCCTCATTATCATGCAGTGTTGGCAAACCTGAAATAAAACAAAGAACTCAACAGTGAAAATATATTTACTATAATAATTTCATTCAAAGTCCATTATGGCTCATTTATATAAAAAGCTGCTCTTCTCATCCCTCTTCCCATTTCATAAAAATGGAAAAAATTAATATGATGTTAAATTTTCATGGACAGTGTCAAAAAGACCCTCAAAAAAAGAAGAGAGCTACCTCAGGGACTGTACTCAGAGCAGTACTTGGGTCTGTCCTTAAGGATTCTATGAAGATCAGGGAAAAATTTACATACAGGTAAGTAACTGCCTTTTGGTTAATAAGAACACTAAGATGGCAAACTCAAAATTGTCTACAGCAAATAACTGGTGAGACATTTCTGCTTTCTTTTGACTGTGGGACCCTGGGCTTGCATGTGGTGGTCCAGATTAGCAACATCTACTATTTATTGTGTTTCTCTTTTGTTTCTATGTGTGATACTTTAAAACTGATAAATGGTGGAAATGAATAGACTCATTTTCATATATTCCTTCGTACATGCATTCTTGTACTTACCCCTTGCCATTATTCCAGGAGACATCCAGTGTGGTGTAGTGGTGTAGTGATTCAGTAGCATCAGGCTGAAAACTGGGAGACTGTGAGTTCTAGTCCAGCCTGGGCATGAAGCCTGCTGGTTGACTTTAGACCAGTCAGTCTCACTCAACCCTAGGAAGAAGGCAATGAAAAACTAATTCTGAAACTAGTTCTGAAAAACCATGCCAGGAAAACTGCAAGAACTTCTCTAAGCAGTCTCTAAGAACTGGACAGGACTGAATCAGAGATGCTATTCAGCAGGTTCTGACCAGTTCTGGAGAACTGGTAGAAGAAATTTTGAGTAGTTCAGAAAACCGCCAAATACCACCTCTGACTGGAGATTTTACAGTATCCTTCCCCTGCCATGCCCATCAAGCCATGCCCACAGAACCAGTAGTAAAAAAAAATTGAATCCCACCACTAGACTGAATGGAAGAAAAAAAATATTCCAGGAATTCAAAATGGCACACCTGGTTGGTTGTTCTACTCATATATCCCATGAGGTAGATTAAGCTGAAAGATAAATTGGGCCCATAGTCTCCAAATGATTCCTTAGTTAAAGTATTGCTTTAAATCTGAATCTCCCCAATCCTAATTTAGCATTCTGATAATTTTATCAGGGCTTTCTAACCAAATATATGTAATTCCACACTTTGGGAACATGTTGTAGCATTTAGACAAAAATAAGGACTGCCATAAGGGCTTGATCATCCAGAAAATGGCTGCCTTGGTGGGACATGTCAGCTGGATTTGTCTAGCCTTACAGGGAACTCAACACTAACTTCCAGATTACCTGTGCTTTTTTTCCATGTTGGATAATTATATTCATGGAAAAGGCTTTGATTATAGTAACCAATCATTTTTATTTTGTTGGGATGCCTATGGGCCCTATGCACAAACCAAAGATATTTCTAGAATTCTGGTGTTTTCCTTTGTACTTCAGTAGCTTTTAAAACAAGCCATTTGGTAGGTTGAAATAATATTAAAAGAAATTAAAATAGAGTTGGATAAACATCTTGGCAGACACCAAAGCTGGTGGTAAATCCCAATGTGACAACCTACTGTACCCTCTTTCTACTTTAAATGGTTCATCAATTGTTTTTAGTCTTTTGATACCAATGATGACATGATAAACATGATGCTGAAATATGGATAACTAATGAAGAGATATTTCAGCAGGAGACTTATTGTTATTCTTGTCTCATTTTTTTCCATGTCAAAGTAGTTCATTCTGCTGTTTCTTTACAAAGAACAAGGGATTTCTGATACATCTCGAGTAGAATACCATGTTTCCCCAAAAATAAGACCTACCCCGAAAGTAAGACCTAGCACTATTTTCTAAACCTGCCCTAATATAAGACCTACCCCAAAAATAAGACCTAGTGTAAATCTCCGGTTCCAGGAAGACTTTTCAGGGAGTAACCGTGCACCCGCGAAACACCCCCTACACACTCACACCCACTATTTGGCACCATAAATATATAGGACCTACCCCGAAAATAAGACTTAGTGTGTTTTTGGGAGCCAAAAAATATATAAGACAGTGTCTTATTTTCGGGGAAACATGGTATGTAGCCTGTCCTCAATTTGTCATAAAGTTATGTTATTTGAATAGGAGTATTCAGTAAATAGCTGAAATGATACTAATTAAAGCCACATGCAGCTTAACACATTTCTATTTCATTATTATCAAAAGGGGAGTAGATATAATCCATAGCAAAATGTCACTAACTACTGTGAAATCTACATTTTAAATTTCGAGGACCAATAGAAATGGGTGGAAAGCTGCTGCTTTCCTTAAAGTAGACGTTTAAAAGATATTTTATTGCATGGAAAGAGCTACCTGTGTTACCATGAGTATTTAACAAAGTGTATCTTCATTGTCACTTTTTGCCTTTAGCCAGATGATATAGCTAATAAAATGCGATGTGAACTTTCTGGCATCAACCAGTGCCAGAAAGAGATGTAGTTCCTACAACAAAAATAACTTGTCAAGAAGGAATGCAATTTTCAGTAAGGACAGCAGCTCTTATGCATTCTCAATTCAAACAAAGAAAGCCATGAATTTGTAAGTGGACCTTGTACAGTACAAAAACTCATTTGATGGTCAGTCAGATGATAGCCTGCCAATTCCCTGCCTTTCCCGCCTTCCTATTTTTTTTGCTTTACTTCCCTGCCTTCCCATTCCTTTGCCTAGCAAGCAGCAGAAATCAGTTTATTGAACCTTTTATGAATTGTCATACATGATAGCTACATTGTACTGGACTTAATGTTTTCACACAAAAGATTTAATTTGGTGTTTTAATTAATCAATTATCTGCTCCTTTATAGTATCTATCTATTTATTTATTTATTTTACTTCATTATTTATTGAATTTATATTTGCCCATGGTGACTCAAGGCGGATTACAGAATATAAAACCACATTTAAAACAATAAAACTAACAAAAAGAATCAAATAAATTAATCTAGTACAATATAACAAAATCACCTGCCACCTGCCACCCACCACCCCAGTGACAGCAGATCACACAAGTCATTTAATGGGCTCCAGCCCACTCTGGGTTCCCCAGGCCCGCTGGCAGAACCAGATCTTCAGTACCTTTTGGAAGAGTACTGAGGTGGGGGCTGTTCTAATCTCTGGGATAATGATGTTCCAGAGCAGGGGTCTCCAACCTTTTGGACCTCAGGGACTACCAAATTCATATTTTAAATCCTGCAGACCAGAGACGTAGAAAATCCCCCCAAAAAAGTCTGCAGGAAAATTCCCCACCCTGTTTTCCTACCAATCAATCATTATTTATTTGGGATTGCAGGATACCATCTCCAGCTCTGTTCTCAGGAGAGAGAGTGAGAGACTTTTGGCTTCATGCAAGGAAAGCAGCAGAAGCAGCAGAAGTATTTCTTTCTCTCCCACAAACTCTGCCAGAAATGAGTCTTTGCCGGTGCAGCCTCTTGGAGCAGGATGCCTTGCAGGATCCCAAAGACTCATTTCTGGTGGAGTTTGGGGAAGAGAAAGAAAGACTTTTGCTGCTTTTCTGGCATACAGCCAAAAGTAGAAGAAGAAAGAAGCAGAAAGAAGCAGCCCGGTGGCCAGCCCAGGCACATGGGGTGAGTGGGGCAAGTTCCCCCTTCTGCCCTTTCCCCCCTCCCCTTACTACCTTGTGTTGTTCACAATGCAAGCAACACGAACCTTGTGTTTCCGTGGGCCATGTGGGCAGGTGACATTTCTCTGTGGACCACCAACATTTTCTCACGGACCACCAGTGATCCCCGGCCCACTGTTTGGCAACCACTGTTCCAGAGACAGGAAGCCACCATGGAGAAGACCCTTCTTCTGGGTCCCACCAGGTGTATCTCCCCTGGGGATGGGACCTGCAACGTTCCCTGCCTCCTTGCTCTGATGGGTTGGGTAGATGTGACTGGCAAGTGACGGTCCCTCAGATAGCCTGATCTGAACCATGAATGGCTTTAAAGGTGACAACCAGCACTTTGAATTGCACCCGGAAGCAAATTGGCAACCAATGCAGCTCCTGCAAGAGAGGTGATACATGTGCACAAAACCATGCAGGCCACTGCATTTTGCAGCAACTGGAGCTTCCAGATGCTCTTCAAGGGCAGCCCCATGTAGAGTTCATTGCAATAGTCAAGAAGGGCAGTAACTAGGACATGAGTGACTGTGAGTAGGGACTGTTGGTCCAGGAAAGGGCATAAATGGTGCACAACCTGCAGTTGCGCAAAGGTCCTCCTAGCCACGAGCACCACCTGTTCTTTGAGCAGGAGTTGTGAGTCCAGGAAAACCCCTAGATTGTGCACAGGGTCTGTTTGGGGTAGTGCCACCCCATCCAAGACCAAAGGTGGTAATTTTTCCTGAGCCAATGAACCCCAAACCCAGAGCCACTCGGTCTTGCAAGCGTTTAGTTTCAAACCGTTACTCGCCATCCTGGTGGATGCTACTGATTATGGTGGTGAATCTATTGTGTGGGCATAGGAACATTGGGTGATTAGTTTAATGGAAACAGCTACTTCATCAGTGAAAACCAAAGTTCTTTTTTTAATTGTGATGTAATAGAAGGGAAAAAGGCCCCACTCTCTTACAGACAAGGAATGCTACTAGATCAGAGTTTCAAAAATTCAGAAGACCAAAATTCCAGATGCAGCAACTTGTGCAAAAATCTACATCTGGATTTTTGTAATCTAGATACTGTAGCCCTGCCCTGAAACACAATATAGTATTAGCACTTAGTTTTATATACCACTTCACAGTGCTTTACAGCCCTCTCTAAGTGGTATACAGAATCATTATATTCTCCACAACAATCTGGATCCTTATTTTACTGACCTTGAAAAGATGGAAGTCTGAGTCAACCTTGAACCACTCAGAATCAAACTCCTGGAGTGAGCAGTGAGTTAGCCCGTGGTACTGCATTTTAACCATTGCACAACCATGACTCTTCAAAATATCAGAACCTTTCCTTCAAAATTCTGAATAATTAATTCAACCTGAAAAAAGTGTATACCCATCCAACCCATGGAAAATGAGTTTGAAAGGCTGAGGCAACTTAGAGAAAAGATAGCTGGGTTAGACAGAAGTTTGCTGGTTAGATTGTGGAGAATAACATTAAGATTAAAACCCTGTGGGACTTCCAGATCCAGAAGGTCAGGTAGGTACTGGGGCAATCAACCAGACATTGTGGTAACAGACAAGGACCAGAAGACACTGGTGCAGTGGTGGGATTCAATTTTTTTTTACTACCGGTTCTGTGGGCCTGGCTTGGTGGGCGTGGCAGGGGAAGGATACTGTAAAATCTCCAGTCAGAGGTGGTATTTGCTGGATCTCCAAACTACTCAAAATTTCCTCTACCGGTTCTCCAGAACTGGTCAGAACCTGCTGAATACCATCTCTGCACTAGTGGTAATAGATATATGGTGCCAAATGACAGTAACATTAGGAGAGAATTTAAAAACTGGAAAGAGGCCTGATGAAGGAACTATAAAGGATGTAGAACAGGGGTGTCAAACTCGATTTCATTGAGGGCTGCTTCAGGGTTGTGTTTGACCTTGGCAGGGCTGGGTGGGCATTGCCACAGTGGGCGTGGCCATTGTGGACATGGTCAGCTTGACATGACTTGTGTCGGGGGCACCTGTGGTGGCCCAGGCAGGATTGGGGTGGATCCATTTTTGCTCATAGTTTGTTTTGTTAGTACTCTGCCAACAAAAATTGAGCTTTGCGTCCCCCCTGGCTCCATTTTCGACTGTGACAGCCTCCTGTAGCCCTCTGCCAGTGAAAAGGGCAACTGTGCGCAGCCCTCCTGAGCTCCGTTTTCGCTGGCAGAGGCACTGTGAGGCAGTCTTTTGCTGTTTCCAGGGCAGCCCTGCGGGCCAGATCTAAGCACCCCATGGGCCGGATCTGATCCCTGGGCCTTGAGTTTGACACCCCTGATGTAGAAAGTAGAGCCAGTGTGATCCCAGTAGTACTAGGAGGGCTCTGGGCTGAGATACCTAAGCTGAGGGTGGCTTCAACTGATCCCAAGAAAAGCATCCACGCTTTCCAGAAGAGTGCAGTGTTAGGAGCAGTTAAGATACTGCACCTAAAGCTCCTAGGTCTCAGGTAGCAGACCGAAGACTGAGGAAGACAAATAGGGATGAGGAGAAATTAATCCCCCCAACCTTATTTTGGGGGTAGGATATTTTTTGTTTAGGATTGGATAGAAATTACGGCTACGCTTGTACCCATGATCATCTTTAATGGTAAGAGGAAAACTCCTATTCTCTCTTTTCCTGCCCTGTTTCTAATGACCTGCAATTATGCATATTGCTTAACTACTGATGGATTCTCAGATGTAGGTTTTGATTAGATTTTAAAAATGTAAGTACGGTATGATTGCACAAGTAATAGCTAGGAAAATTATGTCAATAGTTAGACATGGGGAAGATGCTTTTACAATTTTCTTCAAATGTTTATAGATTTGAGCTAATTTGCCGATACCAATAGTGCTTTAAATAAAATGTTTCTGAAGTTTCCTTTCTGTTTTAGAGCTGTACAGAAATGATTGTAGATTGCAGATTGTGTGCTCCCCCAAAAAACCCAAAGTGCTCATTGTATTTGTGAAGCTAGACCAAATGGAAATCAATAGTAGCTTTTCATGACTTTCTAAAACTCTGGGTTAAAGTTAATTACTGGGAGATTAAAACATACTGCTATAGATAATAGGATTCTACCAGATAAGTTGGAATTTGCTAGAAGTGAGGTGTAAAGTTCTTTCGTTATTTTAGCATGAAGTTGATATTTGAAAGAATTAAAATTATTATATGTGTTGATTATTTTATCAGGCTAAAACATCATCAAAGGACAACTGAGATCTGTGGAAGTATTTTGAAAAAAAAAATACTAATGACAGTCAAGCTTCCTTAAGGATGCTTGTGACTTATGAATTCTTGTCCCATATAAGCCTCTGGATTTTAAAGTAGGATGAGGACAAACTGCAATCAGATTCTGTTTCAGACATGAACTGGTATATGGTTTGTATTTTTTTTTGCAAATGATAACAAAGGTGATTTCAGAGCAATAAGGTCAAATTTTTTGGTGGTGTTCATTTAGAAATTTCCTTTCCTTTCCTTTCCTTTCCTTTCCTTTCCTTTCCTTTCCTTTCCTTTCCTTTCCTTTCCTTTCCTTTCCTTTCCTTTCCTTTCCTTTCCTTTCCTTTCCTTTCCTTTCCCTTCCCCTGATTATTAATGTTGGAGTATAACATTATACTGTTAATAATATTGTACATATCTATACATTTTCCTTTTAATTTGGAACAGTATAACTAATTTAAATTAGTTCAGCCTAATAAAACTTTAATGTCTCAAGTCGATGGTGGTTACTCTACTTTGTACTCTAACATAATACAAATTAATCTATTTATGATATGCAAGTATCCAGACTTTCAAGTAGATAGCTGAGCTTTCTTAAGATTCAAAGAGACACAGTGCATAGAAAATTCCCAAATACTGTAATAATTCTGGGGCTTATATTCAACAAATTAGTTTTACTGTTTGGTGGGTATGGTCAAATTATCTGATTGTTTTAGATTTGAGCCATATTTTGTTAAAGTTCCCTCCACATCTGGGATAGCTCAATAGCTGTCATTGTCACTTCCATCAGGATCTGTGAGGGATATTTTACTGATTAGTCCCCATGTGTAGAGGACAGAGGAAATGGCCTTAACAGAATAACAGAGTTGGAAGCAACTTTGGAGGTCTTCTAGCCCTTGCACAAGCAGGAGACCCTATACCAGTGGTGGCTAATCTTTTCGGCACCCAGTGCCAAAATAGGAGCACATGCACACAGGTGCCAGAAACTGGAAGAGCAGCTCCTGGTGCTTGCATCGACATCAGCCACCTGATCTTTTGGCTTCTAAGGCACATGTGCATCCAGCTGACCGGCTGGTTTCTAATGTGGATGCATGTGCCAGCTAGCTGGTCTTCATGCGTGCATGCACATTAGAAACCAGAAGACCAATTGGGCTGCCAGTTTGTAATGTGCATGTGAGTCCTGGCCAGCTGGTCTTTGCATGCATGCATGCCAGCCAGCTGGTCTTTGCGTGTGCATGTATGTTAGAAACTGGAAGGCCAGGTGGCCGGTGTACATGCAAGTGTCAGGATTTGCTCTTCTGGTTTCCAGCATGTGCATGTGCATGAAGACCAACTGGCCAGTGCACATGCACATGTAAAGACCAGCTGGCTGGCATGCATGCATGTGCTGGAACCCAAAAGAGCAACAGGTGATGGCTGGCATGCCCAGAGAGATGGCTCTGTGTGCCAATTCCGGCACGCATGGCATAGGTTCACCATCATGGCCCTATACCATTCCAGACAAATTCTCTTCTTAAAAGCTTCCAGTGATGGGGCACTCAGAACTTCTGAAGGCAAACCATTCCACTGGTTAATTGTTCTCATTGTTAGGAAGTTTCTCCTTAATCCCAGTCTTCTCTCCTTCATTCGTGTACATCCATTGTTTCTTGTCTTGCCTTCTGGTGCTTTGGAAAATAGGTTGACCCCGTCTTCTTTGTGGCAACCCTCAATAAAAAGAAAAAAAATCCTTGAAGGAGGAAGACCTGCTATCAAGTTAGATAAAAGGTGATTGAGTTCAAGTCAAGCAAATAATGTGAAGAAATGTCTTAGTGAAGCCCCTCCCTAGTTCATCTGAAGTTATAAGAAGCAGGTTCAGACTTGTAAGCTTCCATTATGATAGCTACTACAATAAAAATAGTCACACCCATATTGCATTAGGTTTTGGGGCAGTCCTAAACATGCTTTTTCAAGTGGTAACTGGAATTTCTTGTTATTCTTTGAAAACATTTCACTTCTCATCCAAGAAGCTTCTTCAACTCTGACTAGATAGTGAGAATGGAAGGATTGATTCTTCTTTACAGACAGCTGATCATTTGCATTCTTTTAGAGAGTCAATGAGGCCCCTTGGAGATTTACCTGCACCCTCAAGATCACCTGAGTATGCAAATGGGTGTGGAGCTTTCTTGGGTTTTTGGAGAGCTGATACCATGGAAAACAAAATGGTTGGCTGGATGAAGTTTAGAGTCTCCTCCTTAATGCAATGTTCATATTCTTAAAAAGGCAATTTTATTTTTTATTTTTTATTTTTTATTTTTATTCATATTTATATCCCGCCCTTCTCCAGAGACTCAGGGCGGCTTACAGTTTTTGGGATACAACCCAATGCACTCAACAACAGCCTTCATTCCATTGTATGGAATTTTATAAAAGTATGCTTTTGTACCAGTGGTTGGATTCAATTTTTTTACTACCAGTTCTGTAGGTGTGGCTTGGTGGGCGTGGCAGGAGAAGGATACTGTAAAATCTTGAGTCAGAGGTGGTATTTGGCAGTTCTCCTAACTACTCAAAATTTCCACTACCAGTTCTCCAGAACTGGTCAGAACCTGCTGAATACCACCTCTGTTTTGCACCCTGGCTGATAATAGCACATTGATTATTCTCCTGTTTAATGCCTCCAATAATACTTCAGTCAAATCTATACATATGGAAATATTGATGCTCTTTGTGCTTAAGGATATAAAAAGATTTTGAGTTTTTATTGGGCATATTCTGTAAACCAATTCTGTGGGGAAATAAATTTTGTAATATTCCTCTGTTATATATTTCCCCCACACCCTGGTGCATTTATTTCTGAGCAGTTTTTGGCTCCACTTGAGACCTTTTCTTTAAAATTGCCACATAAAGTCAAGCCAAATGAAAGGTAGGTATGAGTGAATGTGTATAAAACACAGGTGGATTTACTGACAAGCCATTTAGAGAATTATATATGATAGATATTGCTTTTGAAAACAGCATTCTTCTTGGTAAATTAAAGGGAAAAAGTAAGACAATGTGTTTATTGAAGCAGCTGATGTAGCCCACTCCCTGCATCATAAATTAGGGATGTATCTCAAAATTTATTCTCTGCATTAGTTATTATTCTCCAAAGGAAACTCAAACTACCTGGCTGTTTCTAATGCTGAGCTTTAGGCAAACAAATAACAAAAACAGCCAATCAGTTGAGTTGAAATGACTTGGACTTTAACTGAATTGATTTTACTGATATTGATAGGACTAAGATTCACTTTGTGTGTTTCCACCACAACTATCTAGAAGCTGAAATTATTCCTCTGAAATAAATGCTAAAGAAGTACTTTTTCTGTGTACTTCTTCCAGAGTGGAGAGTATCTCTTTCTATTTAATTTTTCCAGTGAACTGAAAATTGGCATACAATTCCTACAAATTGATGTGGCTGACAAGATAGAGAAAATTATCTTTCCGAGGCTGCCCATCATCTTGGTTTTTAATTTTAATTTTTAACTGTTTATTCTACTTTGTTTCCCTCTCCATGTTTTAATTTTTATTATACTGTAAACTGCCCAGAGTCATTGTATCAGTGAGATGGGTAGCATAGAAATCCAAATACTACTACTATTACTATTACTACTGCTGCTCTGCTGCTATTACTACTATTATTAATAACAACTACAACAACAGCAATAATAAAGGCAGCTTTAATCAGAACAGCTTACATCTTGCAATGATACCTTTAACACCTTCAAACATCCACATCTACTCATCCCAGGTCTTTGGGAAGGATACAATAGGTGGAAAAGTGCCAGTTTGAACATCTGGCTGACTGAGACAAACCATAAATTGTTTTGGAAGATAATCATGGTGGGTAAAATAACTTCATGGACGATCACTTGGAGATTTGAATTCAGGAGCCCTTGTTAGAAAACATGTTCTTGAACTTTAAAAATGTTGAAAGAATGTGGAGGAATAAAGTGGCAGAATGTCCCATTAAAATGTGGTGATATACAAAAGAAATATAGTTGCCTTGGATGCAAATCACTAGCTGTCAGGCACGAACAATCAGACTGACACACATAAAGTACAAACTAGCTACTTTATTGCTCAAGCCTCTTTCACAGCAATTTTCCCAGACTGGCACTTTGCTCCTGAAAAAGACTAGATAAGGTTTAATAGCATGTGTGTGTGTGTGTGTGTGTGTGTGTGAGAGAGAGAGAGAGAGAGAGAGAGAGACCCTGCACATCCCATTTTCGGCCTCCATGCATCCTGTTTTTTGGCCCATTCCAGGCAGTGGGGATCGCCACCGCTGATTGCTGCTGCCATCATTTGCCAATCTCCACTGCCTGGAACAGGCCAAAAAAGGAGTGTGCAGATGCTGAAAGGGGGCACATGGAGGCCAAAAATGGGGCCGCAATGGGTGGCATCAGCAATGGGCGGGAACAGTGGTGATGGGCAGATGGTGGTGATGGGTGGCAATGATCCCACAGCTTGGAATAGCTGATAGGTGGTATTCCGGGAGGTGGATCCATCTGCCAATCAGTTGCTCGTGCTAAATCAGGCTGTGCTGAAGCTGACCAGGCTGTTTGCTGCAAGGAGGCAAATTGCTGGGAGGCAGAGGCAGATTTTTATTTCTTGTTCTCCTCCCCAAAAGCTAGGTGCATCTTATGGTCTGGAGCATCTTATACAGGGGTGGGATTCAAAAATTTTAACAACCGGTTCTGTGGGCATGGCTTAGGTGGTGGGAGTGGCTTGGTGGTCATGCGACTGGGTGGACATGGCTTGGTGGTCATGTTATTGGCTGGGTGTGGCCAACTCAATATCACTCACATCGAGACACCCATCTTCTCGCCTGGCCTCTCATGACAATTATTATTATTATTATTATTTATTTAGACTTGTATGCGCCCTACTCGAAGGACTCAGGGCGGCGAACATACAAAAATATACAATAAAACAAATAAAACAAGTCCAAATTACTAAACAACAAAAACAGTAAAATTGCAAATAGGCAAACATTGTTAAAACTACCCTCCCCATGGTCAGTCCAGGCCGCCTGCTGAAACAGCCAAGTCTTCAGGTCTCGTGAAAGGAGGCGGAGATCAGGAATAGCATAGATCCGCGGGAAGCTGGTTCCACAGGGCGAGGCTCCCACAGAAAAGGCTAGCTCTGGGAACCGCCAGCCGACAATGCCTGACCGGGCGGTATTCCCAGAAGGCCCCATGGGAGAGTGATTGGACTGTGATGCAGGCAGGAGGTTCCCGCAAGTACCCTGCACCCAAGCCATTAAGGGGGCTTTATAAGTTGTTACTAACACCTTGAAGGAAACCGGGAGGCAACCGGCAACAATGCAGGTGCGCAGGAGGGTGTAACATGGGAGTATCGGGATACCCCCATCACAGCCAGCGACGCAGCCACCAGCTGCAACCTCCGAGTAATCCATAGAAGCCCCATGTAGAGAGCATTGCAGTAATCGATTCTGGACGTATCCGGCGCATGAGTGACCGTTCAAGGGCATCTCGGTCCAGGTAAGGGCGAAGCTGGCTAACCAGCCGAACCCTGGGCAAAAGCCCCCTGGCCACAGCCCCCACCTGCTCCTCCAAACTGAGCTGTGCATCCAGGAGGACGCCCAGATTCCTAAGCCCTACGGGGTAACACCTCCCCACCATGACCAAAGATGGCACATCCACTGAACACCGAGATGCGGTAAGAACAGCCACTCAGTCTTGGCTGGGTTGAGTCTGAGCCTGTTACTCCCCATCCAGGCCTGCGCCTCAGGCACGGGACATCACCGAGAGCATCACTGATCTGGTCTGGGGTGGAGATATACAACTGGGTATCATCAGCATATTGATGATACTCACCTAACCACGGATGATCTCACCCGGTTTCATGCAATGGGGATGCTGCAATAGTCTTAAGTGTGAAAAATGGTCATAAGTCACTTTTTTCAGTGCCATTGTAACTTTGAATGGTCACTCCACACACAAGCAAAAGTATTCACCAGACAGAATTCTAGTCCTGCCAAGAATGTAATAAAGGTTAACGGAGAGGCAGTTTCTGTAAGCAACACCAGAATGTTTCCTTCCTGCCTTCCTTACAGGATTAGGCCAGTAATTTCTTCTAACAACTGGTTCTCTGAACTGCTTCGAATAATAACAACTGGTTCCAGTGAATAGGTGCGAACTGGTAGAATCCCACCCCTGGTCTTATAGTCCAAAAAATATGGTACTCTATTTGCATCTTCTGCACATTGTAGAGTAAGAGATGCCAAAGAGAATTTAGAACTATTCAGATGTTATTAAAAGCTAGCTGAGAAGATGGGTCCTTATGGCTCTCTTGAAAACATCTCCAGAAAATAGGATATGATATCTTCAGGGTTCATAATGTTTATAAATTAATGCTTTTGACCTTAATATCTTGCATTGGGCTCACAATTACAGCACCTGTGACTGAGATGGAGTGTTACAGGCATTGTTACAATGTATACGGGTATGCACTTATAATGGCTATTGAAAGCAATGTTCCAGGAAATGAAGAGGAGGTGGAAAAGTTTAACTAGAATGGAAAATAGTCAGGCTAAGAAGAA
The DNA here is from genome assembly GCA_009733165.1 of Naja naja. Classification (NCBI taxonomy): domain Eukaryota; kingdom Metazoa; phylum Chordata; class Lepidosauria; order Squamata; family Elapidae; genus Naja; species Naja naja. The sequence goes on from CM019150.1 coordinate 20,167,567, forward strand.
ACAAAATACAATGGGTAGCATTCTAGAAGAAATATCTAGCCTAATATAGACATAATGAGTCACTCAGTGATTTTTGAAAATGGGGACAAAAACACTATACTAAAGCATCAATACTAAAGATGCTGATGATGTTACTCAGTTTGGGTAATGAAGCATCTGCAAGAAAACAACCAACTTTCATTTCAACCCTGAGCTACAAATATTCTCCTTTATTGATTATCTATCCAACTATCCTTCCATCCATCCATCCATTCAAACACAATGAAGTGACATCCCTAGGTAAAATCCTAGGTGTGTCACTGCCAACTGTTCTCAATATACATTTTAAAAGTATGTACGTGAATTTGTCTTGGAAAAATCAACTTGCTGGTCAGGTTGATATTCTTATTGTAATCATGCAAACAATAATCATGCAAACAACGTGATGTATAGGTTTCAATTTTGCTATGTTATTCAGAAGAAATGTGAAGGAAAGTTGTGATGATCTATATGGCTCCTAGATTTTATAGCCAAGGGACTCGCAACTAGCATCAAAGTAAATTTCAGATAGTCTGGATTTGAAATACAATATGTATTACCTACTGGGATATCCATCTGAGTTGAACTCGGCCAGTGCTGGTTATCCTGAAGCAGAATGCAACTTTATTCAAGAGTAAAACTCTAAGCATGTTATGTGAGAAACTAAAGAAATGTTTGATTTTGAAAGAGGTTGTGCTTTGAGTTTGAAAAAATGTTCCAAGTTCAAAAGAGTTCTCCTTTGATTTTGAAAAAAAACCCTCTCCTTTGATTTTTATCAAAAGGTTCTTTTTAAAGCCCCAAACAATTCTAGAAAGGTTGGAGCAATCCTTAAATGACTTCAAGTTAAAATATTTTGCACATCCCTACTTGAAGGCACTTCTGACTCCTTAGAGCCATATTTCTCAACCTTGGCAACTTGAAAATAGGTGGACTTCAAATTTCAGAGTTCCTCAGCCAGTGTGCTGATGGGGGAATTCTGAGAGTTGAAATTTACCCATCTTCAGCTTGCCAAGGTTGAGAAACCATTAGAAACACTAACTTTTTAAACTTTCCTTGAAGTAGGGCAGTTTCTACCTCTCTTTTTTTTAAACCCTCAATCAACTGTGATGGAAGACATTTTTTTTCATATTTATATGCAGCCCTTCTCAGACTCAGGGTGGCTAAATGAATTATCCAAGTTTATTCAGAAGAGAATTAGCAAGAAAAGATGAGGTCAGATATTGCTGGAGTTGAAACTTTACAAAGTATAGATATTATGCCAAAGGAAATATGCCCCAAGCAGTTCTGAAGATCAGTTATCCAAGAAATCAGTTACAAGGTTCGGCTTCATGGCTCAGAAAAAAACATGAAGATTTTAGCACAGGACTAGTGTGATGGAGCGGCTTTTAAATAGGGAATTTTCCATCTGAGTTGAACTCGGCCAGTGCTGGTTATCCTGAAGCAGAATGCAACTTTATTCAAGAGTAGGGGTGTACAAACTCTAAGCATGTTATGACGGAAACTAAAGAAATGTTTGATTTTGAAAGAGGTTGTGCTTTGAGTTTGAAAAAAGTGTTCCAAGTTCAAAAGAGTTCTCCTTTGATTTTGAAAAAAAACCCTCTCCTTTGATTTTTATCAAAAGGTTCTTTTTAAAGCCCCCAAACAATTCTAGAAAGGTTGGAGCAATCCTTAAATGACTTCAAGTTAAAATATTTTGCACATCCCTACTTGAAGGCACTTCTGACTCCTTAGAGCCATATTTCTCAACCTTGGCAACTTGAAAATAGGTGGACTTCAAATTTCAGAGTTCCTCAGCCAGTGTGCTGATGGGGGAATTCTGAGAGTTGAAATTTACCCATCTTCAGCTTGCCAAGGTTGAGAAACCCTGCATTAGAAACACTAACTTTTTAAACTTTCCTTGAAGTAGGGCAGTTTCTACCTCTCTTTTTTTTAAACCCTCAATCAACTGTGATGGAAGACATTTTTTTTATTCATATTTATATGCCGCCCTTCTCCGGAGACTCAGGGTGGCTTACAATTTTTGGAGCACAACCCAATGCGCTCAGCAATAGCCTTCATTCCATTGTATATGCCTGCTTATTACTAAGCGGCATTTTTACAAAGTCAGCTTATTGCCCCCAACAATCTTGGGTCCTCAATTTACCTACCCTGAGAGGATGGAAGGCTGAGTCAACCTTGAGCCTGGTGGGATTCGAGCCTGCAGTAATAGCAGGCAGCTGGAACTAAGTGCTAGGCATTTAACAGCCTGCACCACCAAGGCCCCATAAATGTCATCAGGGCTGTTATCTAATGCCACACAGTGAAAGTCTGTATGCAGGGATCTGGCTGTTGAGAAAGTGCAAGGGAAGGAAATGAGGTTAGTCTTTGCATCATAGCATTGAATTACATCTCCTCTTTTCCTCTTCCCAACTCTTGTAGCCTGCTACTGGCTGGATAGAGAGAAAATATATTGCAGGCTAACTCTGCCTACAGCCTAGAGTTCGATTTTGATGGGGCTCAAAGCTTTCATTCTTTTGAGGTTCGTAAAATGAGGAGCCAGATTGTTGGGGCAATATTTATAAGCTGCTCAGAGAGTGTTGTAAAGCACTATGTACAGTATATAAGTCTAAGTGCTATTGCTGTTTCATAGCTACATCACTTTGTGGTCTTTGGAATCAATGTATTCCATTTCAATAAACATGGAAATGGACATGTCCGGGTTCCGAGTAATATTCCCATAGCAAACAAAACTCTGAGGCAGGCAAATTGCTCAAAGAATATATTTATTGGATATGTCATATTGGCACAAGCTGGTGAAATCTGACTTTGAATATTCCCATGCTTTTCACCTGATTAAAAGTGAAAGTTTGTCACCTTGTCAAAACAATTGGTCACATGGTCCAATCAGGATGCTGTCCAGTTGCTAGGTAACTTCAGTCCCCTCCTTCTGAGCACCTGAAGGAATGTCCTTGGTTCCAATGAGAAAGCGTTTTGTTTTGGCTACAACACCCCAACTATCTCTATTCCCCCCTCCCGATCCCTCTTTCCTGGTGTGTTAGCTCTGAATTCTCAAAATGGCCTCAGTCCAGGGGTGAGATTCTACCAGTTCAGACCAGTTCTATGGAACTGGTTGTTACAATTTTGCACAGTTCAGAGAACCAGCAAATCATGCCCCTGGCTGACCCTGCCCCTCTTCACCCGCCCCTCACCTCCCCACCCAGTCAGTCCTTATTGCGCATGTGCAACATTGTGTGCATGTCCGACATCGCTGACTGCATTCTCCCCTGCCCAGTCACTCCTTAACCTATTTTTTACCTCCTGATGATCAGCTGTTCCAATGATCAGCTGTGCCGGGATCCCCCTCGCTGTCTTACTGCTTTGCCCAGGAGGCCAAAAAATTGGAGTGCCGGGGGGCTGCTGCTGCTGCAAAAAAAGAGGAAGCCACGCCCACCCAGTCACATGACTATGCCCACTTAGCCACTTCCACCTAGCCATGCCCACAGAACCATTTGTTAAAAAATTTGAATCCCACCCCTGCCTCAGCCAGGCCAGCTTCAGGGTTGACAGGTCACCTTTATGAAATGGAGTAATCCACCCTGCAAAAAACCCTCTAAATTTATATTAATTTTACTTTCCCAGCCTTCCAGTTTTCAGCAGAACTCTTAGATCTTTGCTCTTACCTCTGACCTGCTGACTGATAATCCATCACACAGAGTTACATCTTTTAAAGAATAGCAATCTTACTGGAAAAGAAAAGTTTTCAAACTCTAAAACTTTTCCATTGTTACATCTGAGTTTCATAAATTCCCATCTTCTTATAAATTCTCATAATTTGGGCTAGGTCTTATGAACGTTGTAGTGTCCAATGCCCACAGAATGTCCATATTAACGGCATATCAGACTTTGCTGAGGTAGAAATCGAGACATAGAAAGGCAACTGGGATGGGAATCATTTCATTAAATGGACATAGAAAAATTTCTATCAATGGAAGAGCTGAATAAATAAAAAAGGTAAAGGTAAAGGTTTGCCCTGTCCAGTCATGTCTGACTCTAGAGGGAGGTGCTCATCTCCATTTCTTAGCCAAGGAGCCAGCATTGTCCAAAGACATTTCCATAGTGACGTGGCCAGCATGACTATACACTGAGACACAAAGAGCACTGTTAACGCCCCACCAGAGTGGTACCTATTTATGTACTCGCATTTGCATGCTTTTGAACTGCTAGGTAGGCAGGAGCTGAGGCAAGTAATAGGAGCTCACCCCATCATGTGGTGCTTGGGTCTCAAACCCAAGCTTTCAGCTTTCCAGATGACAAGCTCAGTATCTTAACCACTGAGCCAGTGTAAACCCTTTGAGAGAAGTATTTTTCAATGCAAAAGGACATGTTTAAAGCATCTTTAAAAAAAAATCATTAAATATTCTGTGAGCATGGGAAAAAGATGCATCCACATTAACATTTCAATGAAGGAGGTTTCATCTCCTTATTGCAAAGCAGCTCCTCCAAAAGATTTGTTCGGCTATGTTGGAGATCATTTTGAAACATAATATACCTCCGTTACCTTATGTAAAGTGTTATGGCTGCACACACGCAATGTGATTAAACATATTGTTGAAATAACTGATTTCTGGTTTTTGTATAATACACCGAGACATAAATTAGCTGAATGGGCTGGGTTCACACAACATGCTAAGCTACAAAAAGAACAACAACAACAACAACAAAAGCAATCCAAGATTAAAACCCTAGTAGTCAAGTTTAGCAAGTTGAGCAAACACAGCTCTTTAACTGATCTGATTATATCTGTGGTTTGAACACAGCAATTTTTCTCTCTCTTACTAAAGCTAATTACCTTTTCTAAGCTGCTTTGGGAGGGGTTTGCCTTGGGAGACAATATTTTGATAAGGAAGAGCTGGGATTACTTGTCACCCCACAACCCGTTTTCACTTTTAATGTGTGTGTTAGTGCTAAGCAAAAGCTTATAAGCTATTTTCATTTTATCCTTTCCTGAAAACACAAAACCACATTGCTGTTAATTAGTGGTTTGGTTCCAAGATCTAATTGTGTGATTTCTAGATGCCCCAGAAACCACAAAATTGCAGTCATGCCTAATCTTGAAGCTCAGTTTAGAACAGGAAGCATTTCTATGCCAATAACATGGAACATACCAAAGGTGGTATTCAGCAGGTTCTGACCAGTTCTGGAGAACCGGTAGTGGAAATTTTGAGTAGTTTGGAGAACCGGCAAATACCAACTCTGACTGGCCCCATCCCCATCTATTCTCTGCCTCCCATTGAGTCCCAGCTGATTGGCTAGATCTTCTTTTGTTGCCCTGCACAGGAGAACAGAGCTGGAAAGCAGGTTAGTGGGGTGGGGAGGGAATGGGATTTTTCAGTAACCTTCCCCCAGGAGTGGGAAGGGAATGGAGATTTGCAATATCCTTCCCCTACCATGCCCACCAAGTCACACCCACCAAGCCACGCCCATCAAGCACGCCATGCCCACAGAACCGGTAGTAAATTTTTTTGAATCCCACCACACAATTTTTTTTTAATCCCAGCATCTGTCACACTGAGCTACTGAAACATAGAAATGGGGGCTTCTTATATGGGGTTAAATACCAATAGCAATAGCACTTAGACTTATATACTGCTTCATAGTGCTTTACAGCCCTCTCTAAGAGGTCTACAGAGTCAGCATATTGCTCCCAACAATCTTTTACCAACCTTGGAAGTATGGAAGGCTGAGTCAATCTTGAGTTGGTCAGGATTGAGCTGTTGGCGATGAGCAGTCAGCCTGCAATACTACATTCTAATCACTGTGCCACCAAATTCATGCTTGAAGAAAAAAGGGGTCTCTCATTGATCCCATTTTCCATGCCATGCAAGGTGTCTCAAAGAGGAAGGTACTCAACCATTAACTGCCCTTTGTCCTTTTTCCCTGCAAAATCTCTCACAAAATCTTCATACACTTTTAGGAAGTCCTCAAAATGCGACCTTATTCCGACACTTAAACAAGGAGTTCAGTGTGCTTTACAATCTTCTTCTGAAGAATTTCACCTGTAATGCATGGAAATGACCCAAACCCAAATGCCGTGAAATCGGTGTTTCCTTTTCCCAAGAGAAGTTGATTTATGGGCCAATCATTCATATTTTTAGAGTAATTTCCATGTGGCATGAAAGAAAGGAGAAAGCCCAATCTAGTCACCTGTGACAATTTAATTAAAGGAGGTCATAAATCAGAAGCTCTAGTCATGCATAAAGTGCAGGATAACCCAAGATTTGTTGCTCTACTGGAGTATATCTTAGGTATTTAGAAGTGCATAAATGAAAAACTTGGGAAAGAGAAAGGCAACTGGATTCAGTTGTCCTTTCTCATCAAAGTAAATGACTTGAGTATGAAAATGCTTCATTTATTCAAAGTCCAATTTTAAAATGTTTTTTTTTTCGGAGGCAGAATAAATACATCTGTATCAGTAGTGGGATTCAATTTTTTTTACCACTGGTTCTGTGGGTGTGGCTTGGTGGGTGTGGCTTGGTGAGCATGGCAGGGGAAGGTTACTGAAAAATCCCCATTCCCTCCCCACCCCACTAACCTGCTTTTCAGCTCCGTTCTCCGGTGCAGGGCGACAAAAGAAGACCCAGCTAGGACTCGGGAGGCAGAGAATAGAAGGAGGGTGGGGCCAGTCAGAGGTGAAATTGCCGGTTCTCGGAACTACTCAAAATTTCCGCTACTGGTTCTCCAGAACTGGTCAGAACCTGCTGAATACCACTTCTGATCTGTATAGATCTGTCATTTCCTTAAGATAAATATTTGCTTGATGCTCAGAAATGATTACATGCACTTGCATACCTGCTAAGATATGGACACCCTTGGTACAGTGCATCAGATATTTGGTGTACCCTACAGATCAGCAAACCTTTTAAGCACCGGATGCCTTGCGTGATCTTCAGAAGTTATTTACCTTCAGTTCCACCACTGGGAGCTTTTAAGAAGAGACTGGACAGCCACTTGAATGAAATCGTACAGGGTCTACTGCTTGAACCACAGTGGTGCAGTGGTTAGAGTGTAGTACTGCAGGCTACTTCTGCTGACTGCCTGCAGTTTGGCAGATCGAATCTCACCAGGCTCAAGGTTGACTCAGCCTTCCATCCTTCTGAGGTGGGCAAAATGAGGACCCAGATTGTTGGAGGGCATATGCTGACTCAGTAAACCGCTTAGAGAGGGCTGTAAAGCACTCAAAAGCAGTATATGAGTATAAGTGCTACTGCTATTGAGCAGGCGGTTGGACTGGAAGACCTCCAAGGTCCCTTCCAACTTCTGAACTTGCAGAATGGAACACCTGCTATCTCCATTTTCTCTCTCTCCAAAATTGCCAAATCTCACGAGATTTCCATATTTGATGTGATCTTAATATTTATTTTATTTATTAGATTTCCCCCCTGACTTTTATCACTTTATAAGAAACTCAGAGCAGAAAATCTACCTAATATTCCTTCCTCCTCCTCTTCCCCTGCCCCCCACAACAACAACCATGTATGGTGAGTTGGGCTGAGAGAGAATGACTGGCTAAAGATCACCTGGTTAGTTTTGTACTTGAGGCAGGACTAGAACTTCTAACCCCATGGTGGCAAACCTATGGTTTGTGTGCCAGAGGTGGCACGCAGAGAACCTCTGTGTGAGCACGCATTGTTGTCCCAGCTCAGCTCCTCCATGCATGCACATGCACCTCCCATCAGCCAGCTGGTCTTCGGGTCTCAGCCATGCACGCATGGGGGATAAGGCACATGAAGGAGTGGTGCATTACGATGTGGGAGGTGTGCATGCGGGGGGCAGGAGGCATGCACAGGGGATGTGCTCACATTGCATCTTGGGGGTTCGTGTGTGCTTTGGGCATTTGGTGGCAAAAAGGTTAGCCATCACTGTTCTAGCCTGATGCTTTAAGCATTACACCAAAGTGGCTCATATTCTCACCTGCTGTGTCTAGGGAGATTAGAAGAGCATTGAAATTGACAAAATTTAGTAAATTTGTGGGTTGTTTCTGAATTTAATTCAGGGATCTGTATGTACAAGGTATTTTTTTTATGAAGGGGAAGCACTTTAGTGTTGTCCTATTGCACTGATGTAACCACTCTGTATCTTTTACTCAAAAGAGAAAACCTATTAAATAAGGCTTCTTCCAGGAGAATGCCTTGTATAGGTATGTATAACCTCTGTTACCATGGTAATCTAATGAGGGGGTATTTTATTTGAATGCCTCCTAAAGTGTCCTATTTAATTCTTTGGAGCCAAAGACTTAGAGATGATTCAAATATTAAATACAGCAAAGCTCTTCCATAATCAGATGAAGGACCTATTCATTGCATATATTCCACACTGGGATCTCTATGCAGAAGAGAAAAATTAGGTTGCCACTCATTCAAAGAATTTGAGTAATATAAACTAATTGTTCCTTTTGAAACAAAACCTCTTTGTGAGAAAAGTTAAGAAGAGGTCATCCTATCTGATGATGGTGTAGCTGTAAGAATTTGGATTTCCCTAATTTTTATTTCATGAAACCATCTCACAATCTGTTTCATATCAGCTTAAAAGCTATGTTTGTATTCAAATCAAATCAACCATCTTTACTGCAATCTTTGACCAGTAAAAAAAAAGAGAAATAGTTTTGACCCAACAATTCCTGATTGGGAATGATAAAAAAATAGGTAATATAAGGACATATCTTATTTATTAATTAATTTCTTTTAACAATAAGAATAAAATACAAAACAATAGAAAAACAAACATCCAATACTAACAATGAGAAAAAAAATCTTGGGTACAAAAAATGGGGGGAGCCCAAAATGTCAAATAAATCTAACACTTGAACATTAAAAACATCCACCTAGATGCTGAAAAATAAATAAAATATTTTATTTAATCTCCCTTTTTAGGCTCCTGTAATCTCTTAATTTGGGGTAGAGCTGGAGAGACTGGATGAAGAAAATATTTTATTTAATATAATGACAGTTATATTTAATTCAAAGTTTTGTGCAGTTGTATAACTTGGTCAAGATATTTGGCCGTCTGATAGATGAGCGTGGGATAAAATGTATCAATGTGGTCTTCATATCTGAAATGAATGAGGAGATCACAGCACATCTTGGAATATCATGCATCCATATTTAAATGGTTTCATATATAACACCTTAAATTACTTAGAAGGGGAGCTTCCACAAAGTAGTCTAATCCTTGGAAGACCGTATCACATGCAAGTCCTTAATATCTTGATTGGCTTTTAAATGACTTATTGATTGCATTTGCAAGACTGTCTGCAGAAAATATGGCAATCAAAAGCCATGTCCTCCATCTAAAAGTCACCTATCAGCTGCTCCGATTAGTGAGTGTGTATTCTCTAGGCTTCGAACCTTTAAGGAGATTATCAAATTCTGCCATAACTCTAAATAGAAAAGGAAGTTATCTTTTTCCTCCCTTTCCAGGGATTTCAGTATATTGAGTGAATGATTTATGGCACATGCAACAATTCAGAAGTCCAATTTGGATGTTTTCCTTCCCAATAACCGGCAGGAAAAAAAACATATATATCATTATGAAAAATGGCTGCAAAGCTGTTCTTGCCAGACAACATATTTCTTGATCCCACTAAGGAAACTTGAAGCATTATTTTACACTAAATATTCATATTGTTTAACAGCAAGGTAGAAAACCTTTTGTCTTTTTCCAGGGAGATAACATGTCCAATTATATTACAGCTGCCACTTCTGGGCTGTATAACTCTGGGTGACCATTAGATGAAAGTAGAGGTATAGAACAGAATAACAGAGTTGGAAGGGACCTTAGAGGTCTTCTAGTCCAACCCCCTGCTCAAGATGGAAACCCTATACCATTTCTTATAGAGTTTTCTATGTATCTTTGCTACCTTCTATAGCTATCTGGATTTGACAGCCCACAATTGACTGAGGTAATAACAACAGAATAACAGAGTTGGAAGGGAGGTTTTGGAGTTCTTCTAGTCCAAAGCCCTGCTCAAGCAGGAAATCCTATACTATTTCAGATAAATGTCTACCCAATCTCTTCTTAGAAACCTTCAGTGTTGAAGCACCCACAATCTCTGGAGGCAAGTCATTCCACTGATTAATTGTTTTAACCAGTGGTGGGATTAATTATTTTTTTACTACTGGTTCTGTGGGCATGGCTTGGTGGGTGTGACGTGGCTTGGTGGGCATGGCTTGGTGGGCATGGCTTGGTGGGCATGGCAGGGGAAGGATACTGTAAAATCTCTATTCCCTCCCCACTCCTGGTGGAAGGTTACTGCAAATTCCCATTCCCTCCCCACTCCACTAACCTGCCTTCCAGCTCTGTACTCCTGTACAGGGCAACAAAAGAAGACCCAGCCGATTAGCTGGGACTCAGGAGGCAGAGAATAGATGGGGCCAGGGCCAGTCAGAGGTGGTATTTGCCGATTC
>CM019150.1:20179026-20318941 GCA_009733165.1 Naja naja
TTTGTCCGGTTTCTGTAGCCACCCATCTCAATCAATGATTCTGGGTTGCATCCAATTCTTTCAGATGTATATTCTCTTTAAGCCTTTTTGATTAGCTAAGTTTTAACCTCTCCAGTTCTTTCCTGAGATCTGAGTGTCTTTTTGCACAGAAAACACGCTGGCACTTGTCTTTTCCTAAAGGTCATACAAGTACAGATTAAAACAAACAAACAAACAAAACTTTGCAACTCTCTTTCCATTTAGTTAACTAGGATTGCGGGCATATTTTCTGAAAAGCATGATTTGTGCTTTGTCAAGTTTTGCATAACTCTTAATTATCCAAAAATGTATAACACAATCAACTAGAAAGGAAGAAACTGGAAACCCAGAAAGGTCCATTTGGATTTTCTAAAGACATGACTTTACTTGGTTAAAACAGATTGCGGCATAACAAGATGCGTGGGCTATAATTTGCAATTGAACTCCCTGACAACTTGAGATTGGCTTGGATTCACAGAGAATGAGGTTTTAGTTCACAAAAGACTAGATTCAGGCTTAATTTACTGTGCTCAAGTGTGGCTATAACTTTTTATTGCTGAAAGCCTCAGAGAGACATTGAGTCTTTGTTACATTATTATGAAAAGGTCATTTTCAGTAACATCTATTTTCAGTAAAATCTCACTAATTGTGTATGCCTAGTCCAGCATCACTTTCATCTTTCTCTTCTTTACATAAAAGAGGGTTCCAAGGTTGTAGGGGACTTATTATTCATTGTGTAATGTTGCGTGTAAAAACCAAAGATACCTATGAAAAGGCATTGATTTTCAGGGCCGGTGGTGGTCTAATCTGAAGCCCTCCTGTTCAATATATTACAAAGCACCAGTTTGGTTGGAGATGCTTTACAGAGCAACTTGCCAAGGGCTCCAACTTAGACCAACCCAGCTGTGAACATCTGGAGAGCATAAAGTTGAAAGAGTCTCCCTTAAAATTACCACATGGCCATGGCTGTGTAGAAATTAGGAGCTGTAATTGTTGCTTGTTCAAAAACAGATCAAAATCAATCAAACAAATCTTCCTAGGAAAGAGGCCTTGCATCTCATATCATATTCCATTGACCTTAAAAAATTCTTTCAAATTTCTCTTTGTGGTATTTTTGTTGCAGCTACTGGTTCCTGGATATATATATTCAGCTTTAGTCTCCATTTCCTTGCATGTAGAAGAGAAGAAAATAACAGTCTTAGAAGGGACCTTCGAGGACCTACTTCAACTCTGTGCTCAAGCAAGGAGACCCGATACCATTTGGGACAAGGGGCTGTCCAGTCTTCCTAAAAGTCTACAGTGATGGAACACCCACAACTTCTGAAGGTAACCTGTTCCACCTCGTTAATTGTTCTCATTGTCAGAAAATTTTCCTTAGTTCTAGGTTGCTTCTCTCCTTGATTAGTTTCCATCCATTTTTCATGTCCTGCCTTCTGGTACTTTGACCTATCACTTTAGATACATCTCTAAAACATTCCTTCTAGGCTTCTCTCTCTTAAGCTTCATCCCATGTCATACCATCACTTTTATTTTTAATTGCATTTGATGTGTTGAATGTTTTTTGCTTAGTCCCCCTTACACAGTTCTGAGACAAATACTGTCAATCAAAATTGCTTTGCATTTTCTCTTCTTTTAATCTTAATTGTACCATGTTTTCTTTGACTGCATTCTTTGCATCTCTTGTTTTGTTTCTACAGACTTTATACACTAACTTTCACCTTTGGTTTTTTTGAGGATCTATGTTCTTATATGTATATTTGTCATGCACAGTCAAGTATCCTTTATACAGTTTCCATTAGTCTAACTCTATACATTTCTACAACTCTGTCACACAATTATTTTCAGTCTGTTCCAGGCAGCTATCAAATCCTCTTTCCTTATTTTCCTTTCCATTAATTCTCTGGTGGGATTAATTTAATACTTTTTTCTTGTTTTCAGCAAGCAGTCTGTACAAAAGGATTCTGGGTATCTTAGTGGCTCACCAACTGAACAGTGTGATACCAATTGCAACAAGAAAATAAGAAGCAGTTCTAGGCTACTAAAATGCAGCACCAGGGAGTAATAACTCCCTTCTATTCTGCATGGGTCAAAGCATAGCTAGAATTTGCATCCAGTCTGGATTCTGCACTTTACAATGCATGTTAACATATGGAAGTGTGTTCTAAGCAAGCAAGCAAGAGGATGACATGCCTGGAAAGAAAAATTTAGGAGGAATCCTGGGAGAATTGTTGTTGATATGTTTAGTCTGGGGGAAAGAAAAAGAGAAGGTCATGGAAGAGATGATGTTTTTTTCAAATATCTGAAAGGTTCTCATGTACAACAGAATTGTTCAGCATTATTCCAGAAGGAGAAGAACAATGTATGTAAAATACAAGGAAGTCAATTTTGATTGGGCACTAGGGAAACTAATTGCAAGAGCTGTTCAACAATGGAATAGATCAAGGGTGTCAAACTCGATTTCATTGAGTGCTGCATCAGGGTTGTGTGTGACCTCAGGGAGGGGGGGCAGGGAAGCATGGCCAGCTTGACATCACTCATTAAGCCTCTGTTTTCAGCCACGATGGCCTCCTGTAGCCCACTGCCAGAATAATGGAGCCCAGGTGGCCTGTGGGTAGCCTCCTTGGGCTCCTGTTTTTGCTGGCAGAGTGTTGCAGGAAGCCATCACGGCTGAAAACAGAGCCTGGGAGGACTATGCACCGCCCCAATCTCTGTTTTCACTGGCAGAGGCACCACAGACCGGTCCTTCACTGTTTCCAGGGCAATCCCATGGGCCAGATCTAAACATCCCATGGGCCAGATCTGGCCAGTGGACCTTCAGTTTGACCCCCTGGAATAGATTGTCTCAGAAAGTGGTGGACTTTCATTCAGGGGTGGGCTTCAAATTTTGTAGCAAAGGGGTCTTTGCCCTAATGACTGGCTGGGTGGGTGTGGCTGGGTGGTCATGTGACTGTGTGGGTGTGGCCAACTCGACATCGCTTCTTTGCCCTAATTACCTAAAAAAAGATATATACCAAAAAGTTGTTTAATATTTCATGCATTTAATACTTAAATAAAAAGACTGGGTGAATAGCAGTGACTGTGAGAAGGATTTTGGAGTCTTAGTGGAGTTTCTGGTGAATTACGTGATTCTTATTATTTGGGAATTAATCCCCTCGGAGGCTAGTGGTTATGTTATTTGATTTTCTCAATGGCTCTCCCTCGCAAGCACTGAGTGGATTGTTTATCTAGCTTGCAACACTTTTTCAAGGTGTGAAATGCTCTTGGCTGAATGCCCAGAGGTTCAGTTAAGCCTATTAAGAGCTTTCCCTTGCTGCTTGTCTTCCTGAGGTTATTGGGCACTCTCTGAGCCCCATAGAGTCTTAGCTAGGGGCTCTCCTGAGCTCCTGTGAGCCCCCAGCAGCCCACCCCTGCTTTCATTGAAAGTGTTCACATAGAGGTAAGCCATCAAGGATGTTCACTGAGAACAGCGTAGCAGATGATTGCACTGGGTAGTGGGTTAGGTTACACCATTTCTGAAGTCCCCTTTGACCCTACATTCTATGAGTTTAAAATAAAGGACTAAATTTTCTATTTCTGAGGTTACTCTAGAGTAGGATATTTTTGATAGGTTATTTTAATCTAGAGTATTTTTTTCACTTTTCTTTTCCTTCATACTCATTTTTACCCAAACCTGCTTTTGGAGCTATCATATGATGATAATAATTTGTCCCTTTCATCCTCTTTGTATCGTTCACTGATTTTCTCAATTATTTCATTACAATGACTTGAATCAAGCTTTTAGACCCATCCCTTTTCCATACATATGCATTAAGTCCTATACAGGATAAGAAACAAATGGGTGCTTGTTCTACATTTTCATTCATTTTGGGTCTCTACATCAGTGGTGGGATTCAAAAATTTTTTACTACCAGTTCTGTGGGCATGGTGTGGCTTGGGGGGGCGTGGCATGAGAAGGATACTATAAAATCCCCCTTCCCACTCCACTCCAGGAGAAAGATACTGCAAAATCCCATTCCCTTCCCATCCCACTAACCTGCTTTCCAGCTCCATTCTCCTGGGCAGGGCAACAAAAGAAGACCCAGCCAATCAGCTGGGACTCAGGAGGCAGAGAATAGATGGGGGCAGGGCCAGTCAGAGGTGGGGTGTTTGCTGGTTCTCCAAACTACTCAAAATTTTTGCTACCAGTTCTCCAGAACTGGTCACAACCTGCTGAATACCACCTCTGCTCTACATTGCCCAATCAGTTTTAATTTTATCTTATTCTAATCCATTTTTTAAAAATTTTACCCAGCAAAATAAATACAATAAAATGTTAATAAAATTAAACCGACAAAGCATTTTTAAAAAAATTCCCAGATCATATTTATCAGAATATTGTCCATACTTTCCAAAACTCATTTCTGGGTCTTCTCTTATTATGATTTATAAAGCTATCACATGGAACTGCCACTAACCTGTGGATTCTGACTTTCATATACAGCCACAAAGTTGTAGTTGATACCAGTACATATTTAAGCATTTTAAGCATTTATCAGGAGACTGTGAGTTCAAGTCCTGTCTTACGTAGTGAAAGCTAGCTGGGTAGCCCTGGGCCAGTCATTTTCAGCCCAACATTTTTCACAGTGTTGTTGTGGAGAAAATAAGAGGAGGAAGGTATGTTTGATATGTTTGCCACCTTTAGTTACTTGTAAAAATAACAAAAATGGGATACAAATAAATAAATAATTTTTTAGCCAAGATGGGAGCTGCAGTTGCATGACTATTCACAGTTATGGTTACCACCTTTAATTTTTTGACACACACACCATGGATGTTCTTTTTTTAAAGATTTTTTTTCATGTTTATTGGATACCTCAAGGAATATCTACAAAATGGTTTTCTGTCAACCATACTGTATTATGTTGAAATTAAACACTGATGAAAAAAGACATCTATGCATTAAGAACTTGCTCCACTATTGTCCTATTTTGGTTTTATGTCAAAATAATATGTTTTAGGAGCAACGTTATGATTTAAATAAGTGAGTCTGAATTACATATCAAAATAGTCGAACATATACCATGGATGTTCCAGCTGAAGCTACAGACCTATCTAGACCAAGAAAAAGGTTTTCCCTGTGATCAGCTCCATGAAAAAATCATGCTTATGCTTTCTGTAACAATGGCAATCTAAAAAATACATGGGGATATACCGATGCAGGATTTGTTCCTGAAGCACCATAGTCTCTGATCAGCATGATTGCTTTTTTGCAAATGTGCTGCAAAAACCCAAACTTTTCATTTATGTACAGACTGCCTCTAAAGATTACTGCAGATAATATTCAACTCTTCCCATTAATGTACATGCCTGCCTACATAGGCTTCAAAGTCTATAATAAGATATAATGTGGTTGGTTTGACGTAGCTTTGCATGATGTCTGAACGCAGACATTGATTAAGAATAATACTTCACGACTAAGTTATTTATGAACCCACAACTATGATTTCCTCAATAAACCATGGCTCATTGTGATAGATTGGACAACATAAAGTACATATATATGACTGAAAACAGTGCCTAAGTTTTCATATTGATAAGCTGGTATAATTGTACTCATATATGGCCTACATTAGTTGCCAATGATCCATAAATACAATATCATGAAACCTATGATTGCATTTACATGATAAACTATGCTTTTCTTCAATAGGAATTAAGCTCAGCTTCAATAGGAATTAAGCTCAGGCCATGTTCCCTTCCTAATTCTCTTCAAATCAGCCTAGAAGCTAAAATTAGAGGGGCTCACTTGTTGAACTAAATCATAGTTTGCTTTAAATATGATTTGTTGAGTATGTCATAAAAGTTTACATTTAATGCTCTGCCACAAATGATGATCTGTAAATGAAAGTGGCTGGCTTCCAAGCCAATACCAAGTAGACCACATTATGGTTTAAATATAAACTGTGAATTCAGCTATTCTGTCCTATGTGAGATTAGCTGTGGTTTAATACTATATCTGAATCTTAATTTATGGCTAGTCTTAGCTATAATTATTGAAGCAAACCAGCTTTATAATTAATATCTTCAATTTAGCATGTTTGAAATAAACCATGGATCACAGTAATAACAGTCTGGACTGGATTAATCAAAGCTGAAAGCATATGTTTTTTTCTCGATGCATCAAAATGAAAAGGAAAGGCACAGTTTATTTATTTATTATTTATGTAGATAATTTATATAGCCATCTATTTGTGCACAGCAATCCTGGATGGCTTACAAACAGTAAAAACACATCATGGGGAAAAAAAACCCTACCTAGCCACCCCTGGTGGCAGCACACAATTAAATAAGCCATTTGATGGGCTTCATCACACTCTTGAGTTCCCCAGGCCTGCTGGCAAAGTTGGTAAGTCTAAGGCTCCCTGTGGTTCCCTATTACACTAAACATTGGTTAATTGTAGCTTCTGAAAGCTATCATAGTTTAAGTCTACAGTATATGTATATCCAGATACTGCATTATAGATTCACCAAATAGAATCAATGTTTAAGATTACCTTATTAGAATCATTTTTTGAATTATTTGGCTCTCATGAGCTTTTCTGGTTAACTACAAACCAATTCTCTTCATCAATTCCACATCACTTGTGTTAAGCAGATGTTCCTGGAAATTGTGACATGTCTCCTTAATTAAACCCCAGGAAGTGATTTAAAACCTGAATCCTGCAATCCAAAAACCTGTATATGTGTAAGCACTGCAGGAGGCTTACTTGAAAGAGAGCTAGAATAAATGGCTAATTCCTTAGCACTCATTTTTTGTATCCTTCACAAGAGACAGTTTAGAACTTGATGGCAAAAAGTGTAGTTTAGTGAGGACCTGTCCACTAACACTGGACAGAATAAGCACACAGGGAAAAAATTTGCATGATTTGGTGAATCTGCTCAATGATCTATCTACTGTTTTTTGTTGTTCAGTTGCTAACTCATGTCTGACTCTTCATGATTCCATGAACATAGAACATCAGACCCTGCCTATCCTCCACTGTCTCCCAGAGTTTGCCCAAATTCATGTTCATTGCATTGATGACACTATCTATTTCATCCTCTGCCATCACTTTCTCCTTTTGACTTCAATCTTTCCCAACATCAGGGTCTTTTCCAATGAGTCTTCTCATTTGGTGGCCAAAGTACTTGAGCTTCAGCTTCTTTATCTGCCCTTTCAAAGAGTGGTCATGGTTGATTTTCTTTAGGATTGACTGATTTGATCTTCTTGCAGTTCAAAGGATTCTCAAGAGTCTTCCCAAACACCACCACTCAAAAGCATCAGTTCTTCGGTGCTTAGCCTTCCTTGTGGTCCAACTCTCACAGCCATACATTAATATTGGGGAAACCATAGCTGGACTGTACAGACCTTTGTTGGCAAGGTATCTGGTGGTAGTTGGACACTATTTACTAATATTATTGTGGTTTGAAAGATGTAGTGATCCTTAATTCATCAGACTGCTGCTGGATTTTCTTTTGCTTGCCTTATGATGTTAGAAAGGGTAAAGGGAAGGTCTTCCTTCTAAAAGAACATGGATATGTAATGGATATATGTTGGGTTCATTGTATTGTATGTTTACAGCCATACAGTGCTTCTTACAGTACCCATGGAAAACAACAAGAACATGGGTCCTATGATTAAAACTGACCCATTAGCATTGTGTCAACTTGTATTCCACCTTACATCACTTGTATTAAGGTGATGTACCTAGAAATTGTGCATACAGAAACATAGTTCATCTGATGGTATCCACCATGGAAAACACCAAGAACAGGCATTATGATTAAAACTGATCTATTCACAGTGTGTAATCAGTGTGCTTGTATGGACACTGGTTTAACATGTATAAAAAGATGCTGTTGCAAGCAATTATGAGAATGACAGACTTGAAGAACTTATTTTGTAGTACTACGAAGAACTGGGGAAAATTCAATAATGAATTTAATGGCTAACTTGTTATCACAGACCAAATTGTTATTTAGCTAAATAGATTCAAAATGGAAATGTGGATCCTTTTCTTATGCTAGTGTTTTGCTTGAACAGATTGTAGGATATAGAAAAGTTAACCTTCCTAATCTGAGTTAGAGAAGACATTGAGAATGCAAAATATAGATGTGTTTTTGTTTGTAATGGTCTCATTGATTGAACAATTGATTTATAATTAGTACTATAAATGAAATGTTCAATTTCTCAACAATTCTGTGTAATTCCAAGTGTATTCTTTTTTCTAGCTAATCTTTTGTTTTGCTGATTAAATGAAATTAAAAACATATTTATTTACTGAAAGTGGTCTAACACTTAAAAAATTCTAAAAGAGGCATGCAGCTTTCATCCCAATCAATGGTAAGAACAACATTTTTAAATATATCCATTCAAACAATATTAAGGTTGGGCAATGTTAAAATTCAGAGTTTATTTACTTATATTTCATACTTCTTAATAGCCCATCATCTTAGTGACTATGGTCTAGATGAGGGATGTCAAACTCATGTTGTCAAGTCGTCACATGACATATCACAACATTTTTTCCCTTTACTAAACCGGTGGTAGGCATGGCCAGTGTGTGACTTATCCAGCCTGTGGGCCACCAGTTTGACTTTGCTGGTCTAAATAATAGATTTTCTGATATTGCAACAGCAACTGGGTCTGGCATCTTCAGAGGTAAACTAGTGTGCTATGCAGACCTCAAGAAATGATTGGACTCCTGTCTTTATAGCCAGATGTTCTGAGTTCTGATTGGTCTTTAGCTGAACTGGTTTCTGATTGGTGCAGGTTGATTTTTGGGATGAGGTCGCATTGGTGGGCCAGCCACTAAAACTACCTTGGTGTATTCACTAGCAATCTTGTTTTCAAAGCTGGCTGTTGCTGTACCCATCTTGTTTTCAAATCTGGTTGTGTGTATTCAGGGCAATGCTCATGTTTAGAATTTGAAGATCCCATCACAGATATTTTCACAAAATAGATTGTTGGTGTTATAAAGGTACCATTATGCCTCTCTAGCATTCATAGTTTAATTTTTCTTTAATTTTCTTTCTTCTTCTTTTGTTGAACAGATGGGCACATTTCCAAGGAAAAAAAATCAGAATGCAGACATGCCTCATGATTTTATTCTAAGAATGCCCATAGGGTTTCTGTGCTCTTGTCTATGATGCTAACTTGATGCATATGCAAGAGCTTGCTCTTTGGAGCACTTCTCCAAAAGGTTTTTTTTTTTTGAACTTTTGAACTTTGATGTTGGGGAAGACACCTGAAAATATTGTGAACAACCCAGAAAAAAAAGCTTCATTGAAGAAATCAACCAAGAGTTCTTATTCAAGGTACAAATGACTATGGTTCTAAAGCTAAAACTAATCCAATCCTTCTTACCTTTTCCTAAAATCAGCCCAGCAATCATATTAATCAAAAGTTAAATTATATATATAAAAAATAACATTTAGTCTTGTGATGACTTCCTGTATTATTTTAGATGTGTTATTAAGGTTCAGGAAAAGTGATATATTCTTCTATGCAATCAGAAATCTTGTGATATTATAGTTCCTTCTTCAAGTCCTATGTAGACAAATGGGAGCAAGAAGGAAGATTCCCTTTTTCTTCAAAGAGCAAAGCCTGAAGATTGATGGGATTGGGATATTGGCAATTGTATATAGTGTCTAGTGCAGGACATTTTTTTCATATTAGTTCTCACTTGTTCAATGAAGGAAAACTGGCTTTAGAAAATCTTTCAAAGGCAAATTCTCATGGGCAGAGCCAAGAGTTCTTGCCTTTACTTAATCCTGAGCTGGTCAAAGGTGCATGCAATATCCTGTGTTTTGTTAATCTCCCAATGGTCAACAAATTCTTTGGGTTCCAAATTCAAGACATGAACAATTGAAAGGATGTCTCCACCTTGAAAAAGGATTGGATGTCCTCTGCTTCCCCTTAAGAAAACCAAAGAAATGATTTAGCCATCTTTTTCTCTCCACAAATTGGGTAGAAAATTTTAGAAGGCCATTTGTGTTCTGCTCTAATAGCTAGATCCTCTCCCTGTTTTTAGAATCCAAATGTGGAAAGTGAAATCTATTGGATCTCATTTATATCATTATTATGATTATATTACTTTGTTGTTTGTATGTATACAGAGAACTTATGCACCAGTGACAAATTCCTTGTGAGTTCAATCAATAAAGTATTCTATTTTTCTTCTGTTAGGTTAGATAGATCAGACATTAGACAGGACCAAGGGAGCTAATTCTACTTTACTGTAAGGCTACATTAACAGAATCTTGCAAATCTGAAAGTATAGATCTCTGGCTATCATCTTTACAGCCTGAGAAATTAGGACGCCTCCCTTTTGAATCTCTTTCTCTGACCATTACGTGGCTGCAGGCTATGCTCTTTCATATCCACCCATTCCTTAGGCAGCATCTCTTCACCTTGTTTCTCAAGATTTTCTTCACTTACCATTACCATTATTCAAGTGTTCAGGAAAAAAAGATGTTCCATATCTCCCAATATAATTAACAAGCACAATGAAGCTTCTAATTGGCCAACCCTTTCAAGGTCCTGGACTATTAAAGTTTGGGATCAAAGTGATCTTCTACTAGCTAATAGAAGGTCATTTTGATCCCAAACTTTAATAGTCTAGGACTTTGAAAGGGTTGACCAATCAGAAGCTTCATTGTGCTTACACTTCAAGATCCAGGTCAGAGAACTGGCTGTGGAGATTCTGAACTAGACACCACCCCCTCCCATCTGTTAACTGGAATGCCTGTATTAATCAAGGCAATATTAGTGTTGTAGCATTTTACATATTGCATTCTTTCAATTTTGTATTGCTATTTAGAAAAATAAAACTGGTGACCTAGAGCTGAAGACACTTGCCATACACTCAAGAGGCTGAGTGTTCAATCCTGGGCAGCAACAAATGTTTCTCTATTAAAGTGCAAAGAGAAAGCATCTGCTGTGAACTCTGCATAGGTGTCAGGAAGGGCATCCGTCCAGTAAGCGCTCAGCTCCCTTCAGTCGCCCTAATTCCACTCTGATCAAAGAGATTAGTAAAAGGTAAAGGTTCCCCTCACACATATGTGCCAGTCATTTCCGGTTCTAGGGGGTAGTGCTCATCTCTGTTACAAAGCTGAAGAGCCAGCGCTGTCCAAAGGTCATGTGGTCGGCATGACTAAATGCTGAAGGTGCACAGAACGCTGTTACCTTCCCACTGAAAGGGTCCCTATTTTTCTACTTGAATTTTTACATTCTTTCGAATTGCTAGGTTGGCAGAAGGTGGGACAAGTAATGGGAGCTCACTCCGTTATGCAGTGCTAGGGATTCGAACCGCTGAACTGCTGGCCTTTCTGATCGACAAGCTCAGCATCTTAGCCACTGAGCCACCGCATCCAGAGTTGTAAAAAGAAATACACACACATAGTGTGTGTGTGATATATTCTGCTAAAATTCATATGCATTGTCATTTTCAATTTTTTCTGTAGTACAAATTTTTGTTATGAATACTTCCCTAATATCCACAGTTTTTTAATCTTCCCTCTCCCATGTGCACTTTAAAAAAAGAAAAAGAAATATAAGTCCAGCTGGTGATAGTTGATAACTAGGTTGCCTGAAGCAGAAATGGACACAGGTGACAATGAAATGGACATCATACAAACCAGGGATTTTGCTAACCCTTATATCCTTCCCCTCTCTTCCCTCTGCATGGAGGTCATGCTGCTGTGTTAACTGGAGCTTAAGCTGTAATAGACATTCAAAAATAGTTGCTATTTAATCCTAACATGAAATTTGCATTCCAGTATGAGAAAAACCCAATTTCTGGAAGGCAAAGCAGATGATTTGACCTTCTGATGAAAAAAAGGGCAAGAGGATAAAAAAGAGTTTTGTTTTCTTGCTTACCTGCTATTATGAAGAAAAACATTATTATGGAGAATAGTTTTCTAAAGAATGTATTAGTGGGATTAAATGCTAGTGAAAGCTGTTCTTTGATTCATTACAGTCTTTTTTTCTATGGATTTGCTTTTCTCATGTACCAGTTCTTAATATTACTTTTATAATGTAAGAGTGGAATTAAGCAGAAAAAGCTCACATCTATGAATTAAATCTGGAGATATTGTGGGAGGAAAAGCTCTCTTTTTATAGGAGAACTTGCCATCCTGATAAGATGTTAAAACTGTTATAGTTGGGGTTTGGCAATCAGCTAGTAGAGAGGGAAAAAGCTTTGGATAAATAAACAAGTATTTTTTTTTAATTCATATTTATATGCCGGCC
This sequence comes from Naja naja, assembly GCA_009733165.1. NCBI lineage: Eukaryota > Metazoa > Chordata > Lepidosauria > Squamata > Elapidae > Naja > Naja naja. Next base: position 20,191,316 of record CM019150.1, read on the forward strand.
TTCTCCGGAGACTCAGGGCAGCTTACAATTTTTGGAGCATAACCCAATGCATTCAGCAATAGCCTTCATTCCATTGTATATGCCTGCTTATTACAAGGGCTTTTTTGCCCCCCCACCCCAAGCAGCATTTTTACAAAGTCAGCTTATTGCCCCCAACAATCTTGGGCCCTCAATTTACCTACCCCGAGAGGATGGAAGGCTGAGTCAACCTTGAGCCTGGTGGGATTCGAGCCTGCACTAATTGCAGGCAGCTGGAACTAAGTGCTAGGCGTTTAACAGCCTGCACCACCAAGGCTCTTGGTTCCTTTTTCCTTTTTTCCTTTCGATTTAGAATAGAATAGAATAACAGAGTTGAAAGGGACCTTGGAGGTCTTCTAGTCTAACCCCATGCTTAGGCAGAAAACCCTATACCATTTCAGACAAATGGTTATCCAATCTCTTCTTAAAAACTTCCGGTGTTGGAGCATTCACAACTTCTGGAGGCAAGTTGTTCCACTCATTAATTGTTCTAACTGTCAGGAAATTTCTCCTTAGTTCTAGGTTGCTTCTCTCCTTGATTAGTTTCTATCCATCATTTCTTGTCATGCCCTCAGGTGCTTTGAAGAATAGCTTGACTCCCTCTTCTTTGTGGCAGCCCCTGAGCAGAGGTGGTATTCAGCAGGTTCTGACCAGTTCTGGAGAACCAGTAGCGGAAATTTTGAGTAGTTCGGAAAACCAGCCAATCCCACCTCTGACTGGCCCTTCCCCCATCTATTCTCTGCCTCCCGAATCCCAGCTGATTGGCTGGGTCTTCTTTTGTTGACCTGTACAGGAGAACAGAGCTGAAAAGCAGGTTAGTGGGGTGGGGAGGGAATGAGATTTTGCAGTAACCTTCCCCTGCCACGCCCACCAAGCAATGCCATGCCCACCAAGCCATGCCCAAAGAACTGGTAGTAAATTTTTTTGAATGCCACCACTGCCCCTGAGATATTGGAACACTGCTATCATGTCACCCCTAGTCCTTCTTTTCACTAGACTAGACATTCCAACAACCATTCTTTATATGGTTTAGCCTTCAGTCCCCTAATCATCTATGTTGCTCTTCTCTGCACTCTTTCTAGAATCTACACATCTTTTTACATCATGGCTACTATTGAGAGAAGTACCACATGTACATGTGCTGTACATGTGCATTTTGTTTTCTTGCCTAAACGTAGAACCTTACCTTTTTTCACCATTTCAAAATTTCATTTTGTTAGATAGTGCCCAATGTTCAAGTCTGTCAAGATCCTTCTGTATCTTAAGCCTATCTCCTGAAGTGTTGGCTATTCCTGCCAGCTTGGTGTCATCTGCAAATTTGATGAGTTCCCCATCTACCCCATCATCCAAATCATTGATGAAGATGTTGAAAAGTACTGGTCTTGTGGTTTGCCGGCAGCCAGTGCAGCCGGTGCAGCTGGCAGCAGAATCGGACAGTGGGGAAGAAAGGGGACCAGTCAGAGAACTCGGACAAGGGTCCTGCATCTGATGCAGAGATGGGGCCAAGACCATCTGGGAGTGGGGTGCTGCCTTTCGGAGCCTTCGGAGTCTGGCAGCAGCAAGGCAGAGGAGCCAAGGGAGCCTGTTCCCAGTGTGCATGTGAGCAAAGCTGCTAGAAGGTGAGAGCAGATGAAACAAAAGGGGTGACTTGGGAGTAAGGCTGGGAGGTGATTGCCCCTCCCATAAAGGATAAAAGTCAGGCCAAGATGATGAAACCTTTGCAGGAAGCAAAGTAGTTCGACTGGTTCTGAGTCATCCTTGAAGCTCTTTGTAGTTTGGTTGGTTTCTTTTCTAGTTAATTTGATACTTCTGTTTTGGCAGCACTTCACAGAACTGAAAGGTTGTGCTTATCTTGGGGGACTGTTTGAGCTTAATTCCTGCTGGGAATGAAAACAATTCCCAGAGTTGCAATAAAATAGGTTTTGTTTTTAAAACAAGTTTGTGAATAATTACAGTTTATGAAGCCTGGGTCAGAACAACTGGGCCTAAAACAGAGCCTTGGGGTGCCCCAGTGCATATTTCCCTCCATGTAGATGCAGTTCCATTGAGGACTATACATTGAGTGCAGTCCTGAATGGAAGTGCAATTTACAAAAAGTATCTGCTATTTGAGTACTGCTTCTTTCAGGAATGTGCTCATTTGAGGGCTGGGAAAGAACGATTCAAAGGTATAAACAGTTTAATACCTACAATTTTTCAATAACACTTTTATTTTGGGAACTGCTCACAGCCACTTACAGTCATGCACTGCAAATAAAAAATGACATCAACCTCACTTTTTAATGATTGTTATAACAGCAGCCACAAATTTTAATATTATTTATTTATCCAATTTATATAGTCACCTATCTTACTGGAGGTGACACAATCACTAATTACTGGCTGGGACTGGGACTGGTTTTGGATTTTCAGGATTTAATAGAAACCCAGTGCAAAAGACTCCCTCCTCTCTACTTCCTTCCCTTCACCTTATGAAGCACAAAAGCAAGCACTTATTTATTTATTAACTGATCTGATTCCCCCCCCCCGCGCTTTTATTACTTTATAAGTAGTTCAAAGTGGAGAACATACACAGTATACTTTTGTCTCCTATTTCACCACAATAACAACCCTGTGACGTGGATTGGAATGAGAGAGAGTGACTGGCCCAAAGTCACCAACCATCTTTCTCTTGCTCAGCATTTATACTTTCAGATTACCACTGGCACAGATAGATGTGAATAACAAGCAACAATTTGAATTCATTCATTCATTCATTCATTCATTCATTCATTCATCAATCAATCAATCAATCAAAGGGCCACAACTTTCTAGAGCCGCAGGAGACAATATTCTGGGTAATAAGCATTGACGGTCTCAAATGGAGTAGCCTATCGTTATTTTAGCTCTATCACTTCTATATAAAGCAGCTGCAAAAGAATAGAGATAGAAAGTAGCACATGAGGTGATCTCTATTTTGCATCCCAAGGAAAGAATTTGGTAGAGGAGGAAAATATATTCAACGTACAATGGATTGGCTTAGAAATCATTTCAGTCTTGTTTTATTTGGGATTTCCTTTCTGCTGAATCTCAACCTTGTTGTTTTCTTAGATTTTTTTCTCTCGTCATATTCCTTTTGAGGTTGTTTCTGCTTTATAATTTTGCACCATCAATTCATGTTTGAAATTGTCTGCAAAGTGCTAGGATACCAGAAAATCTTACTTCTAATTGCTAACAAAAATTAGAAATCAATACAATGAAAATCAATGGTAAATAACAAACTGATTAAAACCAGAAAAAGTATTCAAATGTATTCATGATATGAGCATATATTATTTTGGTTTAATATCTATGGATTCATTAATATAGTTGTGAAATGAGTTAAATGAACTAAAGCTATGACTGTGATATTGATATTAGATGTCTCAGATTTGGAATTTATCAGCTTGTATGAAGAATTATGGATTTCTAAACACAGAGTACAACAGAAAACAATTATTCTTTTATGGTGGAAATTTAGTGTTACACCAGATTGATGATATTGGATTGAGGATATATGTTTAGTATGTGCTTAGAAATTTTTTTTTGTATGAATGTAATAGGAAGGCTGACTAATATAATTCCATATGATCAGTTTAATGCTGTGTTAAAAATTGTGTTGCTTTCCAAATATCTATCGTATAATAATATGTACTTCCTCTTTTTAAATCCTCCCCCCCTTTTTTACTTTTGTTGTATCTTTTCTTTTCTTTTTCTGCTATCCTGTACTATAATGAAGTAAATCTTTAAAAAGGTTACAGGGATTATAATGTAACTTGCCAATATGTTTTGGTTAGATGAATTTTCAGTGGTACCCCAATATGCATAAATAGGCAAACTTGGGGATCCAAGGGAATTTTGAACAAATGTAAATGGGCATCCAAAATGATTCTTGTGCATATGTGTGTTCTTATTCATAAAACAGCTGCCATGACAGATATAGCTTTTCTCAAAACCCCAGTTGAAAGACAGACAGATGAAGCTACAAATTGGCAATTATGATACCTGGTAGAAGCCAATGAAGGTCTTTCTAATAATTTTACCACTGTATATTTTAAAGAGATGGAGATATGGCTCTTTCAAGTTCTCAGCCAATCAGTTCACTTCTCTTTGGCAAAAGCACAGCACCAAAAAGCAAGTGACAGAATAACAGATTTGGAAGGGATCTTCTTCTAGTCCAACCATCTGATCAAGCAGGAGATCCTACACCATTTCAGACAAATCTCTGTCCAATCTCTTCTTAAAAACCACAATTTCTGGAAACAAATCATTCCACTGGTTAGTTTTTTTCACTGTCAGGAAATTTCTCCTTAGTTCTAGGTTGATTCTCTCCTTGATTAGTTTCCATCCATTGCTTCTTGTCCTGTCTTCAGGTGCTTTGGAGAATAGATTGCCCTCCCCCTCTTCTCCAGAGTAGTTGGATTCACCTCTTCCAGCAAGCTCAGATTGAACAAACTGACACTCATCCATTTGCTTGAATAAAAGCCTCCTTCATTTACCTCAAAAAGACTGTATCAAGAATCCAGGTTGGAGTGGATATGTATGTGTCTTTTAGTAGCCAAAGATTTTGTAAACCTGTCATAGCAGGTTTCATATTATTCTTCCTCCCTACACTGTAAGATACTATTATATCTAAAGGAGATTTCATTTGATATTTTCCTTCTACAAACAAGAATCTGGAGGCATTTATTCTTACAGAAAATTCTTTCAGTGGGTATGTAGTTACAAGCATCCATGACAGATATTTCTGTAATACTGACCACTGGAATAAGTACTTTTGCTATGATAGCACAGCTGCGAGGCATGTATCTAGGATGTATGTCTGTGATGCTGGTAGTCAACATACAGTCTCAGTCATTATTTGACTGAATCTAGTAAATTGTATCAAGTTGCCTTGTTCATTCGAAGAGATAAGAGATGCTTCAAATTTAATTTATTTCTTTGTGGGCTATCTAAATTATGGCATATCATTTCACTTTCAAGAATAAAATAATTTCATGATGTAAAGGAACATTCATTTGAAGACAGAAATGTTTTTTCATCATCTGATCTAAAAATAGAAAATAGTATCACATAATATTTGCAGGCAAGGGAAAAGCATAAATAAGAAATTTTGGTTTTCTCTTTTCCTTCTCACCCATTGAAATAGGAAGACTAGCAATTGAATGTAAATGCTATGTCTTAATTGTCTTTGTGATGCAATTGGGACCCAAAATATTTATAAATTCAGCCCAGTAGGTTCATCCAACCAACACCTCCTACTTCCCACTGACCAATTTGTAGGAAATACTAATATTAAAATACCTGTGACAGAACATGAAGGCATTGGAACTGGGATTAATTGGCATATGGTTCCTGAAAGAGAATATTCTATTTTATAATATAATGGCAGGCAAACACCAGTTTTACTCAGGAGCAAGACTATAGTAAGATTTTGCCTTTTGCCTCTATTAAATATATTTGAAGAAGAATATCTTCTGTTCATCATAAAAGATGGACAGGTTGATTAAGCAACAACAAAGACATGTAGTGTCAGGAACAATGGTGACAAAGGAGACATTAAGAGAAAGCAAGAGAAAGAAGAACAAAAGAGTTAATACCATCAAAAGAACCCAAACAAGTCCACAAACAGCTTGAAATACCATTGAAAATGTAAAGAGGTCTTGAACTATGAACAAATGCAGCAGAAACTTGAAGTGAGTAGTTTCGATTCAGCTGTAATTTTCAATTAAGGTAATCATGCTTGAGCCTCAAGGACAGCAAAGTAAATAAATCTCAGCTAAGTAAAACTTGTTGGCTGTAATATTATGCATTTTGGGGAACAATCTGTTTCATATAAGCTAATTAAAAGAAGCCTAAAATGAGTAAACGATTTGCAAATTCATCTACCAAAGTTCAATACAAATCTTCATTACGTTTGAGAGTTAATTAAAAACTTAGATACAAATATATCTCAGTTTTCTATCTTGCAGGCACATCTTGTAAAATGTTATTTCATACACAAAACAGATGAGTGGGCTCACATTTATAAGCACACCAGAGTATTAAAGACTTCAACTTTGTGTTCAGCTTTCATGCAATATTTAATAGCCTACATCTTGAAATAGGTTCAGAATATATACAATTATTAAAATACTTCCATTTGGGGGGCTGATAAAAGAAAAAAAGGAATGGAAAATATAGTTTATGGGGGAGTTTACAATGAATCACTCTATCCAAGATAACAAAAAACTGGAAAATATTGCCAAGATATTGCTACAACCAGCAAGCAAAGCTAGTATTTAACATTATTTAGATAGGGTTCAGATATAATGCTTATCTATAATGTCATTGTTTGCTTATGGCTTACACCCATATCTTAAGGCATAACATTATGTGTGAATTAGACTATTACTGCATGCTTTGTTCAATGGTCTATGGTTAAAAAGTATGGAACAGAATAGTATCAGAGCATCTGAATACAGTCTTATTCCATGAATACAAATGAATAGGACATGATCAATTGACTATTATTATATATTAGCTAGTATGTAATGTCTACTTACTTTCCAGAAAATGAAGGAAAACAGTTTTAGTCATTTAAAAAAATTTAACTGACAGCACCTAGCCACCTTTTGATTAGTATTAGGATAGAAGACTATGCCAGTATCCCTCACCTATAGGCTAGACTGGGAAATTTAAAAAACCGTAAGCAGAAAATCACTCTATGTCATTGCTAGAAAATTATGAGGATGTGATCATAAAATGACAATGAAAGCTTGATGTGAGGAAGACTTTACTCTGCTATGCATCTGGGGCTGATCTTGAAATGTTATGGACACCACCAGGAAGTCTCAGAGCAGAGGATAGATTGAGGGGTGAAACAAAATCTCTTGAAGACATCCATGGCAAACCGCTTCTCTATTGGAAGTTCATATGGACACTAGAATCAATGGAGACTTAGGAAGAAAGTAGTGTGGTCATTGGCAAACCAGCATGGAAAACTGAGATCTGAAAGTTTACAAAGACTTGTTGGAAGAGGTTGAAGTCCCCACAACCTTGGGTTGATGGACTAGGGTCTCATCAACTTTCTCTGTAGCAAAAGCAGTAGCACTTAAACTTATATACCATTTTACAGTGTTTTACAGCCCTCTCTAAGTGGTTTACAGAGTCAGCCTATTGCCTCCAACAATCTGGGTCCTCATTTTACCAACCTCAGAAAGATGTAAGACTGAGTCAATCTTGAGCCTGATGGGATTTTAACTGCCAAATTGCAGGCAGCCGACAGTCAGTAGAAGCAGACTGCAGTACTGCATTCTAACCACTGTGCCACCAAAGCTCAGTGGGAATAGAAGGAGGGGGATAGATGACCACAGAGGTCGACTGTTGGAACTATTTATCTGGAGAACTGAAAATGTCATCCACACATATTTACTTGGTGATCAGGGTTTGTTAGGGGTTAAAAAGATATAAACTGGGGATCAGTTTTTGAGCCTTGGTGGTGCAGGCTGTTAAATGCCTAGCACTTAATTCCAGCTGCCTGCGATTACTGCAGGCTCGAATCCCACCAGGCTCAAGGTTGACTCAGCCTTTCATCCTCTCAGGGTAGGTAAATGGAGGACCCATGATTGTTGGGGGCAATAAGCTGACTTTGTAAGAATGCCGCTTAGTAATAAGCAGGCATATACAATGGAATGAAGGCTATTGCTGAGCGCATTGGGTTGGGCTCTAAAAATTGTAAGCTGCCCTGAGTCTCCGGAGAAGGGCGGCATATAAATATGAATAAAAAAAAATTCAAAGTATTTTTCTCTTATCAAAGAATTTCCGACAAGATTAGTTTGGGTGTGGAATAATGCTGTGCCTATAATGCTGTGCCTGTCTGGTAACTACTATATTTATTTATCAACTTTGCATTCTATCTCAGTTATCAGACTAACTCTAGGTAGCTTGCAAGTTGATAAATACTACTTTACCAAGTTTAGAGAACATCGAGGACTCCACAGTTAAATTTTGAGCTACAGATATTCTCTTCTATTGGAACTTCAAATGCTTGAAGCTGCTTTAGTCAGCATGGAACAAACACTTAACTCTACCTCATTCTCTGCCTACCAAATCCCTATCCAGCTTCCTAATTTCTAACCTAGCTTCTCTCCTCCTCTCCCCATCTACCCAAAACATCCTTGGCAGTGGTGGGATTCAATTTTTTTACTACCGGTTCTGTGGGTGTGGCTTGGTGGGCATGGTGTGGCTTGGTGGGCATGGCTTGGTGGGCATGGCTTGGTGGGCATGGCAGAGGAAGGATACTGTAAAATTTCCATTCCCACCCCACTCCAAGGGAAGGATACTATAAAATCTCCATTCTCTCCCTACTCCTGGGGAAGGATACTGTAAAATCTCCATTCCCTCCCCACTCCTGGTGGAAGGTTACTGCAAAATCCCATTCCCTCCCCACTCCACTAACCTGCTTTCCAGCTCTGTACTCCTGTACAGGGCAACAAAAGAAGACCCAGCCGATTATCTGGGACTTGGGAGGCAGAGAATAGATGGGGTTGGGGCCAGTCAGAGGTGGTATTTGCCAGTTCTCCAAACTACTCAAAATTTCCACTACCAGAACTGGTCAGAACCTGCTGAATGCCACCTCTGATCCTTGGAATAGTAGAGGTTCACTGGAATTCTGATGGAGGCTGGTAAGGGTGATTGACAAGGTCAGTCCCTCCTGGAAAGACCACCTCTCAATTAGCAGAAGTTGGCAATAGTCTATGTTAGTTAAAGTAAGGTCAGAGGGCAGGGTGGCCTAATGACACTCCAGAAAGACAGAGAAAGAGATAAAATCCACTTACAACTTTGGCACTCCACCCTTATTTTTCAGTAGTAAAAGTTTCGGCTGATATGTGTAAGCTTGACTTAGCATCCATTGCCCCAGTGGTGGGATTCAAATTTTTTACTACCGGTTCTGTGGGCGTGGTTTGGTGGGCGTGGCAGGGGAAGGATACTGTAAAATCTCCAGTCAGAGGTAGTATTTGTGGGTTCTCTGAACTACTCAAAATTTCCACTACCGGTTCTCCAGAACTGGTCAGAACCTGCTGAATATCACCACTGCATTGCCCTCATTATTAAGTAATGTGAAGCTGCTCCACTTGTGCAGAATTCTATAGTTGGGTTAATCCTGAACCCCTATTTGGAATGTTGAGAGCGAAATTAAATTTTCAGATGTATTGAAAGAAACCAACATGGAGGTGTAATTTTCATTACTGGAAGAGAGAATAAAGTGCATACTTCTGACTGGCTGCATTAAAGAAGGTGAGAGCTAGAAAAGTGAACGAAGCCTAAAGTGTTATTAGCCTTGCCACCCCAAAAGAGCTCTGATAGACAGAGTTTAATGTGGTGATGAATCTCATTGGCTGGTAGGTCATGTCAAAGTCAGACAGCTGATTGCACCAGTCAACCAATCTCAACTTCCCCATATAGAGAAATGAAGTTGCAACATGTCTTTTGCTAGTGGTAACACATGCAGAACATGAAGAGAAATAGTCCCTAAATACACCACTAAAGCTTTTAAGATTGATTCACATCTGATTTGTCCTTTCAAAATGATTCCTGCTTCACTTCATGAATCTGTCTTAAACTGAGGATACGATGAAAATCCCTGAATTCAATCACCAGTCTGAATATTTGCACAGCCCCATTTTGTATGTGTGTGTGTGTGTGTGTGTATCAAATTCTACTTTTTCCCCCACTAGTGACATCTAATGCTATTGAAGGGTAATGGGGAGCCATTCTCCAGCAGAAGCAAGTTGAAATATCCAGCCATTTCCTACTGCTTAGAGAATCAGGAGAGCCATGTAATTTTATTTAGCAAATAAGATGCTCCTTTGTAGTTGTAATCCCTCACAAGTAAGTATACATTTCAATGATTACCTTGCCTCCATTTATGTTCCCAAAACTCTTTTTATTTTTCAACATCCTTTCTTGGTTTCATTACTCTACTTAGAGCTAGATAGCGCCTGTAACCAAAGTTAAGCTGATTTAGATGAAAGCTATTTTTCTTAGGCCTGTTACGTTCTACATGGTAAACGTCTCTTCATTTTCATCTGAATTGTGTAAAACAACACTGAACGCAACTGGTATTTGTATGATACCATAACCTTCATATCCTCTAGTGCTATAGGCCAGGAGTGGGGAAGCAGGAATTCTGGGAGTTGAAGTCCATAAATTTTAAAAAGGCCATTCTTCCCCACCCCTATTATAGGGCCTTCCTTCCTTCCTTCCTTCCTTCCTTCCTTCCTTCCTTCCTTCCTTCCTTCCTTCCTTCCTCCCTCCCTCCCTCCCTCCCTCCCTTCCCGAGCTTGGTGATTTACATGCAGCAAATTTCATTACTCAACTAGTTAACATTATTAGTGTTAGTTTCCTTCCCTCCTTCCCAGCCAGAGGTCATACAGTATTTCACTCAAAAAGAGAGAATGAGTAAAAATATGTATGCTTGCATAAACTTATTGTACTATAGCAAGAAGAATTTGCAAAAGAAAATAAAACCAAACAAAACCAGATAGCACAGTTCAGCTCAAAATTCCCTTTTTCCTGCCTGCCAAAGAATTCATCATTCCCTCTCCAAACAGTGAGAGCAATGCAGCTCACGCAGCATCAGGTCATGAACTTTCCTCAAAATCCCCAAGAAAACCAGATGTCACAAACACCAATGCTGCGTGCAAGGTTTCCTGCAGTTTAAGGTGTGTCATTTCAGCTATGACATGCAAGTGTTTCTTCTTCTCAGGAGGCAGTTGAGGGTTAACCAGAAGCTCCCCAATACAGCTCACAGATTAAAAATGGATGCCAACAGCAGAGAGAAACAAATAGGGAGAAAGGGAAGAGGGGAAAAAGCAGGAGGAAGGAAAACAACACATCCAACATCTGGAGAAATTGAAAGACCGCTCTGACAAATACAAGGCTTGCTTGTTCATTGTTTGCTGCCTTTTCTTCCAGAAAGGATGCCTCACAAAGCAATCAATCATTTATCTAGAAAAAAACAAGAGGAGGAAAAAAGCATTTCATTGGGAATGTAATCAAGGCAGTGTTATTATCAGATTCTCAGTCTCCAGTGCAATCTATTATAAGCACTCCTATCTTTTTCTTTTAAAAAATGATTTTAAAGAAGCTGACCATTAGAATATACCTGAGTCGTGCCCAGAGCATATTAAAGCTGCATCCACTGATTAAGAGAGGAGGAATAGCATCCCCCACCAGCCCTATCTATGTTAGAGATGATCCATGGGCCATATCTTCTATGGGCTATCCATGAAGCATTAATGGTAAATCTGGTCCTCTTTGAAATATTAAGCTATAAGCATTTAAGATTATTTGACAAGTAGAGTGGTGTGGTGGCCTAGAAGTGTAGCTCTCGCTTCATAATCAGGAGGTCGTGAGTTCAATCCTAGGTAGAGGCAGATTTCTCTCTCCCTCTCTCTCTGGGCACAATGAGAATATATCTGCTGAACAAAACTCCGCATTGGCAACAGGAAGGGAATCTGGCCTTGGCAAAAATGTTTAGCAATATGTCCACCAAATGTTGGAAGTGTAACCAGATCCCAGGTACTTATTATCATATGTGGTGGACTTGTATGAAAGCAAGAAAATATTGGACAAAAATACATACATGGTTGGAAAAGATGATTAAGCAACGTATAGATCTGAAACCAGAAATATTTTTGTTAGGTATAAAGTCAGAGGGTTATGATAAAGGGACTATATATTTAGTTTTGCATTTATTGACAGCAGCAAGGATTGTATTTGCACAATATTGGAAAATGAGAACACTCCGTTAGATAAGGATGTAATTCAAAAAATATTAGACTGTGAAGAGATGGATAGATTGACATTAAAAATGAAGGACAAAGAAGACACAGAATATTACCTAACATGGAATAGATTTTACAAGTTGTTAGAGATAAGAGGTAGAAATTAGATGAAGAAAGATTATTGTTTTGTATGAATCAAATATAAAGATGGTTTATAATTATTAACATGCCAATATAATCAACAGAATTATAAATAAGCTAATACAAAGAGAAATTTAGTTAAAACTATTCTGTTACATTGTTACTGTTATTATTATATAAGTTAATATTTCTGTTTGTTCTTTCTTTGCTTTTCTGTAAATGACATGCCCTGACAATACACTGTATTCAAAATGTTTATGAATAAAAAAAAATACAAAAAAAGGAAGGGCATCTGGCCATTAAACACTCTGCTACCTCCATTCAGTTGCCCAGACTCCAGCCCGCAAGGGATTATGGGGTCATTAAAAGATGATGATGATGATGATGATGATGATGATGATGATGATGATGATGATTTATGACTATTTGACAGTCTGGGGGATCCTGGTCTATTCTTATTACACAAAAGAGTACTTTGTTGATCTATTTGCTGGAGTAGGTTTCTTCAAGCTGGCTCCCTCACAATGTGTTGGAGCTGCAACTCTTAGAATTCCAAGGAAGCATGGAGAGAGGGTGTGTGAGATATCTTTTGTATGGCAGAGCAACATACACCAACTTGGGAAAACACCAGACTTCAACTCCAGATTATTTTAAGGAAAGCAACGTTGATTTGAAAATGATCAGAAATGAAGGCCACAGAGCTGGAGTCAGGTGGCACAAGTTGCATTCAGAGTTTAGGCTCACATCAGGTTAACATGGTCTGAAATATAGGATGTACTACATATTAGATGCATTTGAATCCATTGGAATCCTGGACAGAAAGATAAGGAGAAGGAGAAGCCCAGTCCCCCCATTGTCAATTAAATAACAAATGATAGAGGCTGAGCTGGCTTTTAGGAGCAACAGCTGAAATAGACTAGACCAGACCAGACCAGACCAGAACAGAACAGAACAGAACAGAATAGAATAGAATAGAATAGAAGGGAGGAGAGGAGTGGAGAAGGGAAGGGAAGGGAAGGGAAGAGAGAATAGAATAGAATAAATAGAGTAGAGTAGAATAGAATAGAATGGAAAATATAATAGAATAGAGCATAGAAAAGAGAATAGAATAGAATAGAAAATAGAAGGGAAGGGAGGAGAGGAGAGGAGAGAAGAGAAGAGAGTAGAATAAATAGAATAGAATAGAATAGAATAGAATAGAATAGAATAGAATAGAATAGAATAGAATTCTTTATTGGCCAAGTGTGATTGGACACACAAGGAATGTGTCTTGGTGCATATGCTCTCAGTGTACATAGAAGAAAAGATACATTCATCAAGAGTTAAGAATCATAAGGTATTCAGAAAGCCAGGCTCTCTGAAGTTCTGCTGACTGGCTCAGGGGCTGAGACTGGGATTGAGACTGTGCTGGAACACAAAACTGGTACAGGACATCAGACACACATTCTTTGATAATGACCCACTTCCTGTCTCCCACCCTATCTCCTCATACCCGTCATCACCATAACACTTTGGTACATTCCCTTCTCCTCAAAGGCAGCACCATCCCCCAATCTAGGTTCTCCAATTCTCTGGTGGTGACCTCCTGTTGTTCTCAACATCATCCATCCCAGGGTGGGGAAGCCAGGCACAGAGAGGTACTTTAGCTTCATTGGCTAAATATTCCCTGTTTGGTTAGGTTTTAACAAAGTTTTAAACTTACAAATTTTACAAGCTTCCCTGAATACTTTTAGAAGGGGTATAAATGCTGAAAAGCAAACCAGAAAGCAAAGCTACTAATGTGAGACAAAGCCTGGAAGATATAGCAAGTAAGCTATTGCAGTAACATAACAATGTACCTTTATTACTTTGAGTGTATCCAATTTGCTTCTTGTCCATGGGACTGAAATACTCTGCAGCTAGAAGGGAAATGCAAAGCAACAGGAATTTTAAACCAGGAATTTTATCCTTGAAGTTGTCTAAAAAGCTCCTAGAGACATTACAGCTAAGGTCCTGAGCATCCTTGCTTTGAAATGAGATTCGGTTTCTTTGAATAGGAATTATTTTCTAAACAAGTTTCAGGTTGCAAGCTATAGCTTGGGAATGCAGATAACACTGTATGTTTTGTAAGATAATATTCAATCATGGAAAAGATAGCAATGGATTAAAGTATCATTGGTAAGGCAATATGTAGCAGATACCCATAGACTGAAATCAAAACATGGTTGATGCTTTCAAAAGGACATGGGTTTTCATATTCCTGTTTCTAATCACCTTTGGAAATTGCTTGTTTCCAGCTGTTAGGAACTTTGGATAGAGAAACTTTAATAGCAAGAGGTGAGTTTTCTTTAATTCTTAGTGAAAGAAGTTTTAAACACAAGTTCAAAAACTTATTTTTTTCTGGAATAAAGAGCAAAAAGTTGATTTTATAGTTACAAATAGACTAAGGTTCCAGATAAATCTGAAATAAAATTTTGGAATTAGCCATAAAGAATACTTCACCTGAAAAAAAATGCACTTGTTTTGAATTATTTTTAAAAAAAGATTAGACTTTAAAAGTGCACTACAATTTTAAAGATTAAAAGAGGAGAACACTCAAACTTGACATACTAAATTAAGCAAAATATTTTAAAATTGGACATATTGAAATATATTTTTGAACAATAAGGTCAGAAATTAATTTTAAGACTGCTTCTAGAGACAGTGTTTAAAAGTTGCTGTGTAAGAGGAACAAGTATTACCATATATGAATTGAGACTGATTTAAAAGTGGTTTTAAAAATAACAGGCTACAAGAATTATATGGAAAAAGATGGTACAATGGTCATACAAAAGACACCAGCTTATATGTTACTGATTAAAGGGATATACAAATAACAGAACAAAAGTGTGAGCTGGATGATTTTCCTATATTGGATCTATAAAAGAGGCCAAATTTGAAGAATTTTGTGAATGGAAAAATATATAAAGTTGATTTATTTGATCAAGCTTAAAATAGATGTGTTGTAATCTCTGTTAAACCTGGAAGGAGTTTGGCTGACATCAGGACTGAAATGACGATGCTTTCTGGATTTTTTTATAGATAAGATATAGAAAATGGAGATATTTGTTGCATTTGACAGGATGATAAATGGTTAAAATTGTTTATACTTGTGAAGAAGGATGAAGTCACTCTTTTATATATTTGTTTTCTTTTTCTTCCCTACATTCTTATTTTTTCTTTTTCTCTTCATTTCTGCACATTCTTTTTTTCTTTTTTCTTTGCATTATTTTTTATTGTTGCAAATTGTAATCTTTACTAAAATTTCTATAAAAAAGGGAGAAAACTAATAGCATGCCTTTCTAGTTTGTTTCATGCTGATGCTTTCTTAAGAATGGAAACAAAAGACATTAACACAAAGAGAGAGAGAAAATAATGCACAAATATGCCTGCCTGCTATAATTGCCTGATTCTTGAATTTTTGAACAGCTCTTTAATGTTATTCATATGGATGAAAAGCTCATATATGCATATATTATTTCCTTGGCGCTAAATGCTTTAACCACGGAAAACCCTGGCATTTTATTAATATTCAGCATCAGAAATATACCAATCTTTAATAGCTGTCAAGGATTAGTACATTTTGGAAAATCTTGTACCATATTTCACCAAATGAACCACTTTCTTCTTGATTCATGTCTAGCTATTTTCCTATCCCATAAACCTAAAATTATCATACTATTATTAGACAGAAATTATCACTGAAAACAATAAGAGGTAAAGTTTAGCATAGCAGTTTGTGAATACTAAAAGGGCACCTTCCTGATCTCGGCAAATTGCTGAATACAGCTTAGGCACCTTAGGGGAAATGGTTTCTCTGCATTTATTGGATGTAGCCTGCTGATTATGTCAAAAAGGAAGAATAAAATCACTGTCTTATTGCCCCTTTAGATTAAACTTTATATTAATTCAACTGCAGTCACTTGCACAATAACAGCAGGTCCTGATGGGGCTATGGATCTCCATCTGCATCAGAGTCTTCAGCAAATTGATTTAATAATGATAACCTGAGTGTAATAAACTGACTCCTGAGTTGCCTCACAGATTGACATTTATTGCCACAATAGATGAATAGATGGAACTGTCCTGATTGCATGAAATACAACATTAAATACATACTACAATGCAAGCTGTCTATTGTTGGTTAAAACTGCTGGCCCCTAGATCCCTATCGGGATGATGCCATTATAGTGGGGGTGGGGCCTGGGTGCATTCTTCAGTTTATAGCCTTTTCCCCTGTGCCTATCTATCCTGTACTTTGATTTACCTTCTTGGGAATGTAAAGGCCATCTGTTTTGTCTCAGCTCTGGAGCCTCCAGCAAGCGATGCCCAAGAACAGCTTCTTATCTTCTCCAGCTGGTGATTCTCAAAACAACTTTGCATCTGTGGATTGGCCTATTCAACACTGGACTGAGGGGAGGGGTTTCCAACTGCTTTAATCTAACGGAATTGCACGGGAATAGTCAGATCCTGCTTTTTTTGTCTTGCTATCACCTTCCTTTCAATGAAATTTCCTTTTGAAATGCTAAGTGCTTCAAGAGTTCTACTTTCTTGAGTGGAGGGCCATTTAGATTTTATATTATTTTATATAAAATATAAAATTTTATATTATTTTATATTTTAACTCTGTAACCTACCTCGTATAATGGATTCTTGCCATGCACATGACAATGGAAGAGTAGTACCGCCCTTGCAATTTTAAAGGCATTAGCTATTGGTATATAAATGAAGATAAGGATTAAGAAATTGGTACGGAATGCCATTAAAATTATACTTCTTTATCAGTCTACAAGACAGTGGCTCAGGTGTTATATAACATGTAACAAAATCCATTTTATATTTTAATCTATTTTTTACATTTGTAACTTTAATAAGTTAATAAATAGCTTACAGTATTATTCCAAACATCTCCAGTCATTATATGATTCCTTTCCCATTCCCTGTCCTCATCTTGTTCTTTTATGGAAAGTCCTAAAGTCCTCCAGAAGACATTATGGAAGTGGAGATTGGAACCCGGGTCTTCTTGGTTGGGGCGTTATATTCTGATCATTGCATCACAGTAACTCATTGATTTTGGAGGATGGTAGATCCAGGGGTGGACTTCAAAATTTTTAGCAAAGAGTTCTCTGCCCAGTTGCTGCCTGGGCATGGCCATGGTAGGCGTGGCCTAGTTGATCTCCTGAACCATAGCAGAGGGGGCATTTTTGCCCTCCCTGGGCTCTGGGGCTTTCTTTGATCCTCCAGGTGGGCGAAAATGGCTTTCCCAGGTTCTAGAGGCTCTCTGGAAGCTGGAAATGGGCCCATTTCCGGCCTTCCCAAACTTCCGGGTGGCCTGTTTTTCACCCACCCCAAGCCTCCGTGCGCACCCTGCACTTACCTGCATCAAAAATGGGCTGTGTGGGGACTCCTGGGAGGGGAGTATTTGGTGGTATTTGGGGGTTCTCCAAACTGCACAGAATCTTAGCAAGGGGCTCTCCCGAACCCCTGCAAACCCCCAGCCGCCCACCCCTGGGTAGATTTGTTTTTTGTAAAATAACATTAAAAGGAGACGATTTAATTCAAAGATTGAAATGCACAATGTCCCACTGAAATTTAACCACCTTAAACATTTAGTATGGACAAAAGGAGGAGGATTTCACTTGCCTAGCTTCAGGAATCTTCCGTCAAGTCTCTTAGATGTGCTAATAAACTGGACTGTGTAGTATCTCTGGTGTAGATGGTTTCTAAAAGGGATTGGATAAATTCATGGAGGACAGGCCTGTTGAGGCTAATAGCCTGAACAGTGATTTTTTGCTTTGGTTTGTGGAGAGCCTGTTTTGTTCTACCAGCTGCAAGAGAACAACAACATCATGAAAGCGCAGGTTTTTTTTATCAAGGGTGGGCTGCTGGGGGTTTGCAGGGGTTCGGGAGAGCCCCTAGCTAAGATCCTGTGCAGTTTGGAGAACCCCCAAATCCCACTCCTGGCTGTCCCCACCCCCCCACCCCACCCCTCCCAGGAGTCCACATGCAGCCCATTTTGGATGCAGGTAAGTGTAGGGCACGCACAGAAGCTCAGGAAGGGTGAAAATGGGCCTCCCAGAAGTTCGGGAAGGCCAGAAATGGGCCTGTTTCCAGCTTCCAGAGAGTCTCCGAAGCCTGGGGAAGCTGTTTCCACCCTCCTGGAGGTTGAGGAAAGCCTCCGGAGCCCAGGGAGGGCAAACCCCCCCTCCTGCTGTAGTGCAGGAGGCTGACTAGGCCACTCCCACCATGACCACACCCACCCATCAACCGGGTAGAGAACCCTTTGCTAAAATTTTTGAAGCCCACCCCTGGTTTTTATCATCTCTTGGTGATCAGTCCAGCTGCTGTGAGAAACAAAATGTTGGGCTAGCTTGAGTCTTGCTCTAATCGAGTAGGGCTGTTCCTATATTCTTAATTATCCTTCCTTCAGAGATGCAGAAGCAATGGTCTTTATTTCCAAATTAACACAGAAAAATATTTGCTTTATTCAAATATCACTACAGCAAATAGAGTTGGGAAGTTTTTTTTTTTAATTACATTTATATGCCGCCCTTCTCCGGAGACTCAGGGCGGCTTACAATTTTTGGGATGCAATAGCCTTCATTCCATTGTATATGCCTGCTTATTACTAAGCGGCATTTTTACAAGGTCAGCTAATTGCCCCCAACAATCTTGGGTCCTCAATTTACCTACCCTGAGAGGATGGAAGGCTGAGTCAACCTTGAGCCTGGTGGGATTCGAGCCTACAGCAGTTGTAGGCAGCTAGAACTTAAGTGCAGGCAATTAACAGCCTGAGCCACCAAGGCTCAGGCCACCAAGTTAGGTAGTACCATGAGGCAAGCTTTATACATTTGAATTACAATTCTTTGATAATGTAGAGCCACGATGAGGCTAGATGATCATTTATAGAGTTGATTACAGCTTAAAAAAACACTTTAAAACAACACTGTGAAGATGATGAGCAATTAAGAAAGGTTTAATGTGATTGCCATTTGATTCAGTTTCTCATTGCATCAGTGTGCATACTTCTCCATTTTGGGATATTTATGCACAAAAATACTACAGGGAAAAACTGAACTGGAAAACAGTAACTGTAAAATTTAGTTTCTTAATTGGTTTGCAACTTGCTCCCAAAAAGAAAATATATAATTAGGAATTTAAACACATTTGCACATTTCTATTGATCTCACAGTTCTTGTGTAGTGAAAATGGGAATTTCAGAATGGATCCCATAAACCAATTAAGTTTGTTGTCTCTTTAATCCAAAATCATTATTCAATTCCTCCAATCAAGCAGTTGAATTCACACAATTTTTCTTCTCTGGTCTGAAGCTTGTATATTATTTCTTAAACCTGATAAATGCATTGCCTCAAATAGAGATTGAATTTTTCTCATAGCTGATGCATCTGCTTTTCCCTTTGCAATTCTATAAATTAGTATGGGTGCATAGATGTGCATTTATACACATAATTTCTTATTTTTCTCACTTGCATTTTAGATACATTCAGCTATATCTATTTGGCTAGAAAGGTGATGTAGAAATTAAATTTAAAAAAATAAAATTTAATTTAAATGCTCTGTCAAATCTTGTGTCATTGGGGTTACTTATAAAGTAATAAAGGCAGGATAAAAATCAAATAGAAAAATAAATTAGAGCTATTTGCCTTCCAGGTCAGCACTTACATATCCTGCACACAGACATTCATTGTTTTATTCTCTAGAAGTGGAAAATATAAACAAAACCTAAGCTAGAATTGCACTAAGATTTGGAAAGTTCACTTGGGGGCCACATTTAGAACGTGGTTTGGGTGCAGTTAACATGCTGATTTTTTTAAAATCAACCTTTCTTTTCTCTTCACCCTACAGCAAGGGATAAATTTATTTTATGGCATTGCTGAAACACAAGACACTTAAGAGGGAATCAATGCACTTTTTGAATATAATAATATAATAACATTGTTTTCTCTTTTGAAAAAAATAGAGCTTGGGGCATGCTAAAATCCACAATCCTGTGAATTTGAAACCAGAAATATTGTTTATGATGATGATCTCATCACCAAAGTTCAAGAATAAAGAGCTGTGCTAGCTAATTGGACTGTATTATATACAAGCAGTTAAATTAATAGA
The DNA here is from genome assembly GCA_009733165.1 of Naja naja. Taxonomy (NCBI): domain Eukaryota; kingdom Metazoa; phylum Chordata; class Lepidosauria; order Squamata; family Elapidae; genus Naja; species Naja naja. The sequence continues at coordinate 20,211,408 of CM019150.1, forward strand.
GAACTCACACTTTCATGGAAATTCATCTCAGGCATTTTTTTTTAATTATTTGAAATGTGGTGAGCCAGGGTGGGAGAATAAAGGAAGAGCTTCAGGACAACTGATGTCATGTCATGTCAGAGAAGACAAGACAAAGGGACAAGGAGGATTCCCAATGACATTATTATACATCAGGGATGCTAAGGTCCTTGGTAATCTGCTAAAGTCACCTCCCTTCATGGCATCCAATAGCTGTAACGGACTGATTTTCAACTCTGAAAATAAACAGAGGTATTTCAAATAACTACCTATAGAAGAAGGACAATTAGAAGGGGGAAGGAGAATGGACTAAAATCAATTTGATCTGCATTCACACAACACATCTTGCCTGGACATCAACGTCATCAAAAAAGCACAACAAAGAATGTTCTTTCTGCGCCAACTCAGAAAGCTCAAACTGCCCATGGAGCTGCTGGTACAGTTCTACAGAGGAATTATTGAGTCTATCATCTGCACCTCTGTCTGGTTTGTCTTGTTTGGTTCTGCAACCCAACAAGACAGACACAGACTTCAGAGGATAATTAGGACTGCAGAAAAAACAACCTGCCTTCAATCGAGGACCTGTATACTGCACGAGTCAAAAAGAGGACTGTGAAAATATTTACAGACTCCTCACATCCCGGACATAAACTGTTTCAACTCCTTCCCTCAAAACCACGCTATAGAGCACTGCACACCAGAACAACTAGACACAAGAACAGTTTTTCCCTGAAAGCCATCACTCTGCTAAACAAATAATTCCCTCAACACTGTTCAACTGTTACAAAGTCTGCACTACTATTACTGTTAATCTTCTCATCACTCCTTATCACCCATCCCCTACCACTTGTGATTGTAGGACTGTAACTTTGTCGCTTGTATCGTTACGATTTATATTGACTGTTTCCTAGTATGATTTGATTGCTGATTGTATCCTATGACTATCATTAAGTGTCGTACGTTATGATTCTTGATTCTTAATGAATGTATCTTTTCTTTTATGTATACTGAGAGTATTTACACCAAGACAAATTCCTTGTGTGTCCAATCACACTTAGCCAAAAAAGTATTCTATTCTATTCTTTTCTATTCTATTCTGGTTATTGACATGGCTGATTTTCTGGTTTTGCCCAATGGGTTGAGATGAATTAACATAGAATTCTAAACTATCACCATCTCACCAAAATAACCCAAACGAAGAATGTTAATGTGTAGGGCAAATGTATACGGGAGATGTTTACCTGGCCTAGTTAAGTATGCTGTGTGGATATGCTATGATTAAATATCACCAAGTGTTGGCAGCAGGTGCAGATGGCTGAGGAGAGCAGTGACTCTGATAAGGGGCCAGGACCATCAGGGAGTGGACTGCTGCCTTCAGGGATTGTGGGGCTGGCAGCAGTGATGAGGAGCCTGTGCCAAGTGCGCGTGAGTGCAGGATGATTCATAGAAGAGAACAGCTGGAGCAGCACAGGCGACTCGGGAGTAAGGATGCAATGTAATGGCCCCTCCCTCCAGGGAATAAAAGCCTGGTTTCAAAAGCAAAAATGTTCAAAGAACCCAGCATTGTGTGTAGAGACTCCGGCTTATCTGAAGAATTCTGTCAAGGCTTTTCTGGTTGGACTAATTGGCTGCAAGCCATCTTTTATCTACAAAGAAGTTTATTTGTAGATTAAAGCTGTGAAGGTTTGAGTTGCTGAGTTTGTTTGAGATTTTCTTGCTGGTAACTGGATTGGGTCAGAACACCAGGCAACCAGACAGCACCTTGATTGGACCATGTGACCAGGGGTGGACTTCAAAAGTTTTAGCAATGGGTCCTCTGCCCGGTTGCTGTGTGGGCATGGCCATGGTGGGCATGGCCTAATCAGCCTCCTGCACCATGATGCGGGGAGGAGGTTTGCCCTCCTTGGCCTCCGGAGGCTTTCCTTGAGTTTTTGGGAGGGCAAAAACCATCTCCCTGGGCTCCAGAGGCTCTCGTGAAGCCAGAAAAGGGCCCATTTATGGTCTTCCTGAACTTCTAGGAGGGCCGTTTTTCACTCTCCCCAAGCCTCTGCTCGCACCCTGCTCTTACCTGCATCCAAAACAGGCCGTGTGGGGACTCCTGGGAGGAGCAGGGTGGGGTGAGCGAGGCCAGCCAGGAGTGGGATTTGGAGTTCTTTGACTTGCACAGAATCTTAGCTAGGGGCTCTCCCGTGAACCCCTGCAAACCCCTAGCAGCCCACCCCTGCATGTGACAGATTGTTTGGGGAGGGGAAAAACGTTTACTTTTAATTAGGTGAAAACCACAGGAACCTTCAGAGCTGGTTTTCACCAACCTTTGCCAATATGACATCTCTAATAAAAAAAACCCCATTATTTGAGGAATCTAGCTGCTTCGGAGTTTTGTTTGCTGTGGATATGTTACTTGGAACCCTGACAAGTGGGTCTAGAAGCACTGGGGAGGAAAAGCAACATTGCTTTGCTCCTTTTGTATTTGTGTTGTGTGTGTAATACGCACACAGAAAAGGAGTGGAGGTTGCCTCATGACATTGGGAGGTTACTTTCAGTTTGACAAAAGCTTCAGATTCTGTGGAGGTCAGGGTTAGGGTTGCTCTAATTGTCTGGATAAGATTATATTTCAAGATGCCCGTTCTCAGTCCTTTTCCAAATGGGCAAGAATACCATCAATGAGAGCGGTGATTACTTGGCAGATGTAAATATTTATTTTATTTATTTATTTTATTTTTAATTACATTTAATTACATTTATATGCCGCCCTTCTCCGGAGACTCAGGGCGGCTTACAATTTTTGGGATACAACCCAATGCGCTCAGCATTAGCCTTCCTTCCATTTTATATGCCTGCTTATTACTAGGCGGCATTTTTACAAGGTCAGCTAATTGCCCCCAACAATCTTGGGTCCTCAATTTACCTACCCCGAGAGGATGGAAGGCTGAGTCAACCTTGAGCCTGGTGGGATTCGAGCCTACAGCAGTTGTAGGCAGCTGGAACTTAAGTGCAGGCAATTAACAGTCTGAGCCACCAAGGCCCCTTATGTGCTCACAGAAGATGTGGAAAAGAAACCTTTATGGAATGAAGGATATTGTGGTGAGAAAAACAGCTTAAGAGAATGAAGAGGAAGATCCTATGTACAGAGGAAAAAAAAACATTCAACTAGTCCTCAATTTAAAACCACAATAGAGACCAGAAATATTGTTGTTAAGCAGCGTAGTTCTTAACTGAGGCATCTCATAATAGCATTCAATTTTATGAACATTTTTGCCATGGTCATTAAATGAATCACTATGGTTGTTAAGTGAGACATCACATGACTACAACATATGACCTTCCCTGCTGGTGTCCCCATTGATTTTCAGAAGCCAGTTGGGAAAGTCACAAATGGTGATCACATGACCATGGGACTCTGCTATGATTATATTTATATTATTTTATTTATATTTTATTGGACTTATATGCCGCCCCATCTCCGAAGACTCGGGGCGGCTCACAGATTAAAACATATAAATACAATAAATAATTAAAAAGAAATTAAATCACTAAAGCCCAATAAAACCCAAATTAAAATTTAAAACTATCCCACACCCCCCGGCAAGGTGATCACAGCCCGGTCTTCAAACCAGGTCTTCAAATCGCAGCAGAAGGTGCGGAGGTCAGGGGCCAGGCGGAGGTCCAGAGGCAGTTGATTCCATAAGTTGGGGGCCGCCACAGAGTAGGCGCGCTGCCGGGGGACCACCAGCCGACATTGGCTTGCCGACAGGACCCCGAGGAGCCCCTGCCTGTGTGCCCGTACCGGGCGGTTGGTTCTCTATAAGTGTGAGAAAGGTGTTAAGTCACTTTCTGTAGTGCCATCCTAAGTTTGAACAGGTACTAAATGAATGGCGGTAAGTCAAGGACTACCTGTAGTCACTAAAACATAGTCAAAGAGCAAGAAATGCTTATGACTTATAGAGGCAAAGAAATACAGTTATTTTGATAGTCGGTGAAAAGGGCTAAACAAGGAATCTCCATCTGAATGGATTGAATTAAAAGAGATAAAGTTATTTGGGATGAAAGTGATATTTGAGAATGTTAGAATGAGCATATCAAAGATAGATATGGGAATTATAATGAGACGCCAAAACCTAGAGTAAAAATAAACTATAAATATTAGGTCTGCTTTTAAAAAAAGAAAAGAAAATCATAAATGCTGTAAGGACATTGAAAAATAGAAAGCCGAAAATAGAAAGGAGAAACGTGCAGATGTGGGTGTAGTTTGCTCAGAGTGTCTGTCATTCATTTAATAGAGTGTGCAGAGCACATCTGTGGCTAATGACTGGAAGAATGCTATTATTTCCTCCTTTACAAAAAAGGTAAAGTGAATGTAAAATGTGAATTTAAAAAACATGATTAATTGTTAAGTTACCTGGAAAGATTTTGGCAGAATTTCATTTGGAAGGTGGGATATGGTAAGAATTACATATTAAGGGTTATACCTGTGAAAATGAGGAATATAAGTAACATCATATTTATCTGATTTCTGACCTATGCAATAATTACTGGAATATTACTGGACTGTCATATAACTATCAAAATAAGTTTGTTATGTTCTGTAGAAATGTCAACTGTTTGGTTAGAACATGGAAATGTAATATCTTTGGCAATAATTATATGTGAAAAGATTTTGGGTCATCCTGACCTAAACGGAATTGGTGAATGATCTATTGTATTATAAAAATCCACAGATGTTCATAGTAGGAAGAAGAAGCCATGAGAATGAGGGTGATTTCCAAGAGATGAAGTTCTGGGAGGAGTTAGTGGTAAATCACCTAGAGAAAGTATAGGGACTTACCAAGAGAGAATAACAGGAAGAATGATGTGAATGTAGCCTGTTGTAGAACCCTATAAAATGTAATATTCAACCTATGCTTGGGGTCCTTGTATTCCGAATGTTCAGGAAATGAGGTCCTTTATTCCGATTTTTGCAAATCTCTAAATAAATAAGCTTTTTATTGCTTTCTGGTCATTGTGTCTATTTTTGGCATTTATAACAAAAGGATATGTCAGTCTTGCGAGATAGGAAGTACACTTCGGACAGGAAGTATACTGAAAGGAACCAATTCTAAGTTATTATAAGGTTACATTAACAGAATTTTGTATTTTCTCCATAACCTTTACAGCCCAAGAAACTAGAAAGGGTCCAGTTTTAGACATCGTCCATGCCCACACTCCTTCTGCAGGTTCAGCTGCCTCTTATTTGACCATTCCCCTGGCTGCACTCTTTCCTTTGTCTCCCAAGATCATTCTCATATATCGTTACAGGATATGAGAGGGAAGAGCGAGCAAATTTTTGAAAAAAAATAGAATGGCTTTATGTCACATCTGTAGAAGCACAGAGATGTCCTTTGAGAAGCTAGGCAGAGGCAGTGATGGCACATATATAGGATTAAACTTTAAGCCAAGGCAATAGTGAAAAAGCAAAATGATAAAGTAAATGGACTTGAATTATGGAAAGTTTTCAGTTAATAGAAAGATGACAATTAGTTGTTGCATGCTGTAAAGTAGTACATAATGGAAGCAAAGCATGCCAAAATTAAATGGATTCTTTAGAATATGACGATGATGATGATGATGATGATGATGATGATGATGATGATTAATTTGACTTGTATGTCACCCCCTCTCCAAAAAGGACTTGGGGCGGCTCACAGTTAAAACCACACAATAAATTATTTAAATAAAACCATATTAAACAACCAAGTCAAATTTATATAAAACCCCACAATTTAAAACAGCATCAGCCCAGGAGGTCAGCACAGCCTGGACTGTCCAAATAGCCAGGTCTTTAAGTCATGGCGGAAGGTGCGAAGATCAGGGGTTCAATGTGAAATAGCACAAGTTGTGGTGACAAATGAATGATGAACTTTGCATCGCCACAGTGCAAACTTTGGCCTAAGTGCATCATTAAGGGGTTTGTGTTACCATTTTATTTTATTTATTTTATTTTATTTTATTTTATTTTATTTTATTTTATTTTATTTTATTTTATTTTATTTTATTTTATTTTATTATTTTATTTTATTTTATTTTATTTTATTTTATTTTATTTATTTTTAATTACATTTATATGCCGCCCTTCTCCGAAGACTCAGGGCGGCTTACAATTTTTGGAGCACAACCCAATGCGCTCAGCAATAGCCTTCATTCCATTGTATATGCCTGCTTATTACTAAGCGGCATTTTTACAAGGTCAGCTAATTGCCCCCAACAATCTTGGGTCCTCAGTTTACCTACCCCAGGAGGATGGAAGGCTGAGTCAACCTTGAGCCTGGTGGGATTCGAGCCTACAGTAATTGTAGACAGCTGGATCTTAAGAGCAGGCTTTTAACAGCCTGAGCCACCAAAGCTCTTCATTTATTTATTTATTTATTTATTTATTTATTTATTTTATTAGGCTTGGATGCCACCGTCTCTCCCTAAGGACTCAGGGCAGCTCACAATATAAAATCACAATACAATAAATTAGTTAAAAAGTAATTAAATCATAAGTCCAATAAGTCTAAAACCCATAAAATTTAATTAAAATACCCTTAAAAAACCACCCCACCTCATTTCAGTCCAGGCCGGCCTGCTGAAACAGCCAAGTCTTCAGGTCACGGCAGAAGGAGCGGAGGTCCTGGGCCAAACGGAGCTCCAAGGGAAGCTGATTCCACAGGGTGGGTGCTCCCACAGAGAAGGACCTACCCCTGGGTGCTGCCAGTTGACATTGTCTGGCCAATGGCACCCCAAGGAGGGCTTGCCTGTGGGAATGCACAGGGCACTCGGAATGTGATGCTGGCAGGAGACGCTCCCGCAAGTACCCCGGACCCAAGCCATGGAGGACTTTGTACGTTAACATTAACACCTTGAATCTCACCCGGAGTGCAACCGGGTTTTTAAGATGCACGTTTCATCCCTTTTACACTTGGCCCACTCCTATGAACAACAACGTTGAGCAGAGAATAAGGAAAAGATGGGTACTATTATGTCTGGTAACACGTATGTATAAAAGTATAACAATTGGCTATGCTGACAGTTAGTGCATTGGTTTTGGATGTCAATATTTGCATACTTTTTATATGCAGTGAATTATTTAGCGAATCTTGGATGGTATTGAAGAAGGAGCAGGATTTTGTAATGCCAGCAGAGATGCTTTGCAAGTACAGGAAGGATGGGGAAGGAGAATGGATAGTGGTGATTTAAATGAGATTTAGGTATTATTATTTTTATTTCATGCTTTCAGCAGTTTTCATTGACTGTTTACTTATTTTCTGAGCTTTTTATAGTATTGCATAACACAAACAGAATAAATTGAATATGTTTGTAATGCATGAATATCCAGAGGTCCTGAAGAGGCTAGAAAAGTTCCATAAAGCATCTTCAGAAACTTAATTGTTAGAAGAAAACTGATAGTCAGTGTTGAATAACAACAATTACCTCACATGGCTTTGTGTGCATGATTGATTTGGCTATATGTGCTGCTTTCCCTTAGGAGGTACTTCCTCCAGTGAACTATTGGATAATGACTGGCCATGAGCAGCGATACCCCAGAATAACAGGAAGCAGTCATTTTGGCAAGAAGCCAAAAAGTCCTTCCAAAATATACCTGGAAGTCTGTCACTTACCTCTTTTAAATATAGGGTGATGGAAGTTAGTTGTGGCTCAATCCAGATGAGAGACATGTTGACAAAATTGGAGGGTGGGTACTTATCCATCCTTTTTCTTCTCCTAATTCCCATGTGAGGCTACAGTTGTTGAGGACAACATAGATTACTTACATGTGGTACCTTGCTCAATAGTAGTAACTGTGAGAGGGATCTTGGAGTCCTAGTGGACAATCATTTAAATATGAGCCAGCAGTGTGCTGCAGCTGCCAAAAAAGCCAATACAGTTCTAGGCTACATACACAGAGGGATAGAATCAAGATCACTTGAAGTGTTAATACCACTTTATAATGCCTTGCTGAGGCCACACTTGGAATACTGAATCCAATTTTGGTGACCACAATCTAAAAAAAGATGTTGAGACTCTAGAAAGAATTCAGATAAGAGCAGCAAGGATGATTAGGGGACTGGAGGCTAAAACATCTAAAGAACAGTTGCCGGAATTGGGTATGTTTAGTTTGATGGAAAAAAAGGACTAGGATCGACATGATAACAGTGTTCCAATACTTCAGGGACTGCCACAAAGAAGAGGGAGTCAACCTATTCTCCAAAGCATCTGAGGGCAGGACAAGAAGCAATGGGTGGAAACTAATAAGGAGAGAAGCAACCTAGAACTACGGAGAAATTTCCTGACAGTTAGAACAATTAATCAGTGGAACAACTTGTCTCCAGAAGTTGTGAATGCTCCAACACTGGAAGTTTTAAAGAAGAGATTGGATAACCATTGGTCTGAAATGGTATAGGGTTTCCTGTCTAAACAGGGGGTTGGACTAGAAGACCTCCAAGGTCCCTTCCAACTCTGTTGTTCTATATTCTACTTGGATCATGGGAACACAACAATACAATAATCACTCAGTCTTGCAGGTCTCAGTAACTTACAGGGTTTTCCATGACAGTGTGGTTTAAGTAATACACCAATATTATCTCAATCTTTAATTAGTAAACATGTTTTTCACATCCAGCCCAAGTCCTTCTGCTTAGATATGATGAATGATAATGCTGATAATGGGAGGGAAAGAAGGAAGGAAGGAAGGAAATGTATCATTTTTTGTTTACTAAATACTAAATAATGGTAACCTAACTTTAATTATTACTGAATGTTGAACATTTCTAGTTTAGAAAAGTTTGGAATAAATGTTATAATAGCAACAATATTAAACATTACCATTGCTTCTAAAAATTTATCAATTTTATCAATAAACAGAATTAAGAACATGTTACCATACAATACAAAGCTACACAATGTCAACTTGACATTATTAAATCATTGGCTTCCAAATGTATACTCAGTCCTGCCATGATCAAAACTGATAGTGGTAGCAACGAGAAGCAAGGATTTCTAATGGTGGCACGTCACCTTTGGAAAATTGATTTGTTTTATGTAAGCTGATCATTATTAAGCTATTACATAAAATGTCCTTTTATTTACTGTTACCAGCTCCGTATGGACTTTTTGTGTAAGAAGGAAAATGATTTTGTAGTTTTGATGATTAGAAAGAATAGGTTATAGAAAGAAGGGAAATATAATGAAATCTTAGAGTGAAAGGTTTGATTAAAATTGTATGTATGAGAAGAAAGTTGAAGTATTATGTTGGGTTTTTTTGTTACATTATTTAAAATATGTTTAGGGACCTTAAGAATCTTATGTATAGATGTTTCAGTAAATGAATATCACCTGCTGCCTCATTCAAAGTCTTTAACAAATATGATCTCTGGAAAGAAGTTGCAAAGAATGAATAACCTAGGTAAGACAGATAAAATAGCTTTGAAATGCTATTGTACACAATTATATTGCTATTGTTATTTTTCTTCAGGGTATCCTGCCTTCTGTTGTGCAGCATAAATAAATTAACTGAAACGTTTTCAAAAAGAACCACTAGGCAGTGCACTAGAATACAAACCCACCAATCTCAACAGGAAAGTGGGACAAACTATTACTTTGGTTTCAGTTTAAACACTGTTGTGTTGTTTCTCCAAGAAACGGAAGCATTTAACAAATATCTTTACCCATATCATGAATATTAAAAGGATTTTTAATCAAAGGTTTCATGCACAGGTATTGAAAATATTCTACTCTATGACTGGATGCAGTTTAGCTTATCCCACAATTTTGATTGTTGGTTGGTTTCTCTGACTTTAATAGCACTCCTGCAGGTTGATACTTTCATAAACATTTTAAATGGAACTCAAAACTTCAAATCTGTTTTAAAAAAAAGTTGCTCCCTGATTCTTTAAACTTCTGCTCAGAAACAAATCTTGTGGTTTCACTGGGGTTTTCTTCTTCACAATCACGTTGAGGTTTGTCGTCTAAATACCGCATTGCAATAAGGGCTTTGAGTGACCATTGCTCAAGAGCTAAACCTGTAAAGACGAGCGGACGGGCCAACCATTAATTAACACGGTGGGAACCAAAAAAAACCATTTACACGACCGTTAAAATCATTGACAAAGTTATGTTTGGAATGGTAGCCTCGGAGAATGCAATTTCCTGCATTGCTTAAATTGTTTAAAGACAATTGTGGTGAGCGAGCTGGAGCGAGCGAAGAGAGAGAGAGAGAGGGCTGGGCGTGCTTTTGTATGCCATGACGCTGGGGGGAATCGTGGTAAAGAGCGAGGGAACTTCGCTTTTTCAAAGCATCCTGGCAAATGAGCTCAACCACAGTATCTGAGCCAGTTTGGAAGGCAAGTCTCCGCTATCAATAGTTGAGCGTGTCGGCTAAATCCCTGCAGGACAAGAATGAGGGGCAAGATGAGACGACTCACTGCTACGTCAAATGTTTTTATTTCTTCCTGATCTCGCTCTCGCTTTCTTTCGTCAATAATTCACCTTAGGGCTCCCCCCCCTCTCCCGCCATAGCTTTCTCCTCCTGGATTCTGGGAGCGGGGGAGTTCAATGGCAAAGAAAGGGGCACCGGAAAGAGCTGATTTGGTCCAGGAGGTGTTTGGAAGCACATTTCCAATTGCTTTTAAAAGGATCCTTCCCTCCAAAATCAAACAGGAGGGAAGATAGACTTTTTCCCCCCTCCTCCGCTGGAAATGTTGAAAATTTTCAGAAGAAGCTTCTGCTGCTGCTGTGCTGGTAGCAAGCGGTGTGTGTGTGCCTGTGTGCCTCGGTCTGTGTAAGACTGGTGATTTTTTCCCCCTCCGCTGCTGGTAGGGCTGCTAGAGCTGGCTTTGTGGCGTGGTCTGTGTAAGCGTGGAGAGAGGTGGAAGGAGAGGAACGTTGGGGCGCTCCGCGCAAGGCTTCGCTGTCCGCCGCTCTTGGTGCTGAACATGGGCGCTTTAAGCAGGGCGCTGTCCATGGTGCTCACCATCATCCTAACGCTGGCTCTCTCCGCTCTCCCCGTCTGGGCGCAGAATGACACGGAACCCATCGTACTGGAAGGAAAATGCTTGGTAGTTTGTGATTCCAACCCAGCGACCGATTCTAAGGGATCCTCTTCTTCTCCTCTGGGGATCTCTGTACGGGCTGCAAATTCTAAGGTCGCTTTCTCGGCAGTCAGGAGTACCAACCACGAGCCTTCTGAGATGAGCAACAAAACCAGGATAATCTATTTTGATCAGGTAAAAAGAACATACATGAGTATCTTGCCGTACATAGAAAGACATTCCAATTGTTTCCTACTGACAAAAGGAGCGTATGTTTGGAATGGGGAAGTTGGTTTTGGCTGAGTTTTGTTTAACGGGTTTTTTTTTAAAGTAATTTCACCCCTGGGAAAGGGACTAGGTTAAAAGTGGAGGGGGAGGCAGCTTCTTACAGTACTGAGATGAGATAGGATAAGGACAGTAGGTGGGAATCAACAGGTGGAGTTGATTTGCAAACTCTTTAATCCTCCTTTGAAAGGAGTGGGCTGAAACTTAGAAACTGGAGGCATAAGCTTTTAGTCCATTTAATCGCTCTGTTCAGTTCATAGGTTTTGTTTTTCCTCTTAAGATGGATAGCAATTTCACACATGCTTTCCTCTGAGAATGAAGTTATTTTTTTCTATTACTTATTGATTTTAGTTTCTACATTTCCACTTTATATTTAAAGGCACATGGAGGGTTAAATAAGTTCTGGCAGGTAGGACTTCACACACAAAAATTCTGTCTCACATTATGACATAAGTAACAATTTTACTATTCTTGATGTGCTGGAATAAATGAAGTAATACCAGACAATACAGGAATGATTTAATGCTTCAAAGAGGTTAATACTGAGGGAAGACTGTAAAAATCAACTTACTTATGCATCCTTGTACTTTGTTCTTGAGAATGTTTACTTAGAAATAGTAATGCATAAGATTTTGGTATTTTAATTTAACTTTGATATCCTGAAAAAAATACCTGGAAATTTGTTAAAGGCTTCAAAGTGGAGGGAGGAGAGATAAAGTGAAGATATATAAAGAAAACCTCAAAATCTCCAGAAGCTCTTCAGTTGATTAGCAACCAGATTTCCCAGCAGCTCAAATCTTTTATAAGTTTTCAAAATCATTTAAATTTTTCAATCTTAAATCTTTCAAATCTTTAATGAGGTTTCTGCACCCTACAGAACCTATATCCTACACCGGACTTACTCTGGTGTAGTTAAATCAGCATGCATTTGGCATGGATATAGATAATGTAGTAATGAAACTGACTCAGATCTCACTAGTAAAATATGGAGGCAGTCCTTTGGAAAATTCACTGCACCTTAGTAGCATCACTGCAGAATTTTGCAACCTTGGAAGGACTTTCTGCACTCCTCCCTTCTTCCAAATCCATTCTTGAAATAGACAATAATAATTTTTCTGGAAAAATAGAAAAAATGTATTCCTTTTACTTTCCAAAATAACATATTGCATTTCCAATTTTGATCTAATGCATCTTAATATAATCAATCTATTTCAATAGGAAAATTAAACAAATGTGTCAGTTTTTCTGCTGAAAGTGATGCCGTTTACAGGATGCAATTTTTGGACAGTCGAAGATCCATGTTTTGAAGGAGAAGACAGAAAGGCATTGGAGTTATATCATGCCAATTCTGGTTTAAAATCCATGTACCATATCTAATATCCTACCACCAGCTGTTTATGCATCATGTGTGCTTATAGAACTGTAGATACAGCTGATTCTTGCAAATATTAGCTGAAGGTTTTAATTAAGCTCACAAGTTATTTTTTTAATTTTTCAAGGCATATTCTTTGACAGGCTGACAGATCTGCATTTCTCCTGAGTGTTAGAGTCCTAGGAATCTTGTAACCAACTCAGTCACATTGTCATTAACCTTTTCAAGGGATCAGAAGTCAGGTGTATATGTAGTGTAAGATACATGGAGATGATGGAAGCCCATGACAGCTACCTGTTTCTCAGGGGAAGGAAGGAGAAGGCAAAAGATCAGTATTTTCCCACTTCTACCTAGATACAAGATATATAAGAGATGGCTTTTAAAAGTATATGCTTTAATTATATGCATCTCTGTTCTGCTAGCTGTACCACTTAAAAATGCCCCACTCTTTCTGCAAAGTTTTAACTTCCTGTTTTCTTATGAGATACCATCCACTTCTCGCCTTCATATGTTTCATTTACACCTTCACATTCATTACTGGACACATTAGCCAGCATATGTTACTCAATATGTGCAAACCATATTGCTTCTGGAATTGTCATGACAACTGAAGTACATCCCTACCCTGATTGATCTGAAAACATATTGCTAAGGTATAGTCTGATCCTATATATGTTTATTGAGAAGAAAGTCCCATTGAATGGAATTTATTCTCCTTTAAGCTCACAGAAATGTATTTAAGCAGGGGGTCAAATAGATTGGGTGAAGTGGATCAATGATGTTGCTGACATCAAGGTACAGGAGAAGGATTACAACTTGCCTTATGAAAATGACCCAAGTGGAACTTTTAGAAAAAAAAATTTCTCAAGAGCAAAAGAAGATATGAAGGTATTCTTCCTGTTACCGGTAGTATTATCTTTTTAGATAGTAGAACTATAGAGAATGCAATGTTACATTTCATTACTTTTGTGATAACATATCCTTATTGTTTAAACAATATACTAGATACAGTTTTTATTGTAATATTAACAATGATTCATCATCTAGCTGTTTGGAAAGTTTAGTCTTGTACTGGATCTACAGTTTTGTGTTATTCATTTTAATCTTTTAGTGATGTTTATGTAATCTAAAGAAAATGTTTTGGGCAGGAACATTGAAAATTTATGCTGTAATATTTATTCAGGGACAGACACACACACACAAACACACACACACACACACACACACGGGCTGTATCAGATCAGTGGATGATCTAGTTCATAGATCATATACACACACATGTGTGTATGTGTACACACACACACACACAAACACACACACATGTATATATAACACAATCCTTTCCCATCCTTTGTAAATAATCTGAGAAGGTTTTCTCTTCCCCTGTCTTCCAGATTATGTCAGTCTACATTTTTGTCAGCCCCTTGTAGTCTGATCAGTGGTCAGAGTTTAATGGGTGTTACAGTCAGAAACTTCCAAGGGCATCACATTGAGAAAGGCTGCTGAAGAAAATAGGCCCTATATGCAAAGCACATGTTAGGTGGCTGTAATTCCATCAAAGTTTACTGAGAACTTCAGAGGATGACCTGTTTATATATAAATAAAGAGTTCACGACTGTGTGGAATTTAATTGAAAGGCAAACTAAAATGTACAATATACAAAGTGGATATTTCACAGCCCATTACATTTATTTTGAACAGTGCCCTCTGGTAAAAGATAACAGGGCAGAGTTAGAGGGAGATACATACAAAGCTGAATAAAATGATAAAGCAATTTTAAAGGCAACAAATTATGAAAAGCCAAATGATACTTTAAAAAGTTCAAAGCACTGTCTTAATACATCTAGGATGCTAGGAGAAGCTGGAAAAGGCATATTATATTAGATTCTCTGATAAATTTGTGGCAGAGATGAGAACTGCATGAGCCATAATTCAGGTTTTTATAAATTCATCTGTATTATATAGAAAGCCCTGGGATGCTACACTTTTATTTAAAAAAGTGATTTAATTAAGTGGGGCTCATTTCCCAGTTAATGGATAGAGGATTGCAAAACTGGCCAGGCAGGTAATAACAATAATAACAAACTGTCAGTATTAGGTGCACTGAAATCTAGAAGAAGGTTAGTAATAAATACATCAGAAAAATGAAAAAAATTAAGGTTCAAGCTCAGTGGTAGGAATACTATCAAGGCAATTACTAATTGGATAATTCCAGTCATGAAATATGTAGTTGGAATAATGGATTTGACTCAAACTGAACTAGAAGTCCTGAATAGGAAGCCCCCCCCCCCAATAATCACAACAAATTATGTGCTTCACCCATGCATTGATGCTGCCAGAATCTATTTACCAAGGAACATAGGTAGGCATGGAATGTTGCAAGTACACCAAACAATTGAAGAAGAAAAAAGGACATTGGAAAATATTTGAAGAACAGTGAAGAAGATGCACTGAAGGCAGGATATCATGAAGGCTTACTGAACACCAAAGAGACCAAACTGGCCCATATGAAAGACCATATGAAGAATAGAAAACAGACATGGCAAGGCAATTATATGGCCAGTATATTTAAAAAAAAATAGCAGGAAAATGTGATAACAAGACCTGGAAAGAGATAAGGGCAGAAAGTTGAAGAAAGAGACTGAAAGGCTAAATCTGGCTGCACAAGACCTTAAGAACAAATGCATATAAGGTCAGGATTGAGAATCGAACAACAGACAGCAAATGTCATCTCTGCCAAGAAGCTTAATAAACAGTGGACCACCTAGTTAGATGCTGCAAGAAGATCACACTGATTGATTACTAACAATGACATGACAATGTACCAACAATGGTGCATACAACTTGACTACAAGCAAGAACTGGTAGGACCATAGAATAGGCAAAGTAATAGAACATGAAGAAGCTAAAGTGCTCTAGGAATTTATAATTTCAACAGACAAGCATCTGTCACACAACACCCTAGATTTAACAATTATTCAATAAGAAAGACAAAAAATGTCTGGCTAGTGGACTTTGCAATATCTGGAGACAACAGAGTAGAAGAAAAAGTACTGGGGAAAAATCACAAAATATAAAGAACTGCAAATAGAATTAGAACAACCATGGCAAAAGTTAATAGTAATAGTAATAGTAATGTGGATGCAATCCCAATACCTCTGGAGTATCATGTGAACACTACTGGCATTAACAAAATCACCATTAGTCAGTTGCAAAAGGCAGTTTACTTGGAGCAACTGACAGCCTGTAACAATATCTTTACCATTATCAAACAGCAACATCTGTCTATCCCAGACCCTTGGGAAGGACTCTTTAGGTGGATAAAAAATCAAAAAGTCTAAACATCTATATGACAAACAATGACAACAATAATAGGCACCTTGGATGCAATTCCAAAACAACTTGAGCACCAGTTGAATACCATTGGCATTGAGAAAATCAACATCAATCAATTGCAAAAGGCAGTTTTAGTTGGAACAGCTTACAGCCTGCATCAATACCTTTAACAAACAACACCATCTGTCTATATGAGGTCCTTACCACTTGATAGATGGACAAAAATTCCAAATCATGTCTATACATCTGGCTGACTGTGTGACAACAACAGCAGCAGCAGCAGCAGCAACAACAACAACAATAATAATAGAGTTAGGGAGGAGATATTGGCTCAAGTGTAGCAAAGAACAAAAATGCATGTTTCTCTTATGAACTCAGCTATCATTTTTGTAAGCAATAAGGATTATGAGATTAAGCACAAGCTTAGTGGGAAAGGTGGGGTTTATGTTAAGATTGTAAGGAATAGACAGAGAAATGATATTGCTCAGGAAATGAAGACAAGAATTCTAAATAGTTATACTACTAAACTACTAAACACATTTTCCCCAAAAATAGATACATTTTGGTATTGATAAAAAAAAAAGTCAGGATAATTATCCATTGTTTTCTTGCATTAAAATTAAGAAATTATAGACCTGGGAAGAGGAACATTATTCTTTCTATTTAGAAAACACCTCTCTCAATGTGGGTCTTTTAAACAGAAATGTTGCATGTGTACAACTTCAGACTATCTGATGTCCACTCTCAGTTTATGTGGAATATTGGAGTCTGCATTCCAAAGTGAGTAGGATTACAGGAAATGTTTCAGTAAGTTTAAGGGGGAGATGGATGGTTTAAAATTATCTGCAAGGCATAAGCTGCCTCCTAACCTAACCTGCCAAATCTTCTAAATGCAAGGAGACAATTTTTTTTACCAAATCAGATGACATGTCAAACTTCTATTTAATATCCTACCAATTTTGGAAAAGTACTGGAAATTGCAGAACATCTACTGGGGTCACACAGCTGCCAGAATGTTATTTTGTAACACTGAGCTGAAGAAGCTTCTTGGCTGAGAAGTGAAAGGTCTTCAAAGAAAAAACCAGAAAGTCCAGTTGCCTTTTGAAAATGCACCTTTGGGACAACTATGACCTGGATAACTGAGAATCTCCATAGATTGAGTTGAAAGATTTATTTATTAAATTTCTTTACCACCCATGTCAGCTAAGTGCCTCTGGGAAATTTACAACGACATAAATAAAAAGACAAGAGGTAGTGGAATTGAGGGTGGAGGAGGAGAGAGAGAGAGAGAGAGACTTATCCTAAGATCATGAAGAAAGTATTATTGATGATAATAAGATGATACATCAATTTTCCTGATGTTAGTGCAATGAACAGAAAAACCTATTGATTGCAATTAAACGGCGTTATAAAAATAGTTAATATTTTTTCATAGATAGAGTTGGCATAAGGCCACCCAAGTCCATTTGAACCAAGTTCAGCTTTATATAACTGATCCATGGTCATCATTAATACCTAACAAATTGATTTCTATATTGATTTCTTTTGGAATGGCTACTGTTTAAAACTGATAACATGTCAAGATTCCAAATGCTAACAGATGATCAGAAATACAAATCTCTTTCATAGCAACAACAGATATCTGCCCTCAGTCAAAGAGACAGGTAGGTGAATATTTTGCTGTGCTAGAATTACATAGAGAAGATAATGGAGGTGAAGGCCATAACGCTTTGCACTGATAGCTTTAATTACAGTTTCATAATATTAAACATAAGTTGATTAACAGAAAGATAAGCAAGGATTTTTCCTTATGCTCCCTTTTTTTCCTGCTATAATTTGACATTAGAGCCGCAGTGATGCAGTGGTTAGACTATAGTACTGCAGGTTCCTTCTGCTGACTGACTGCACTTTGGCAGTTCAAATCTCACCAGGCTCAAAATTAACTCAACCTTCCATCCTTCCAAGGTGGGTAAAATGAGGATCCAGATTGTTGAGGGCAATAGGCTGACTCTGTAAACCGCTTAGAGAGGGCTGTAAAGCACTGTAAAGCGATATATGTATAAGTGCTATTGCTATTAGCATTTTGAGGAAAATGTCTAACACCACATTCAAGACTTTAGAGCTAGTCAAGAATTTATTCAGTTTAACTTCTAGATCCTAAAAACACTGTTCATAACAGTTAACATTCCAGCATCAGCTTTCATTTTAATATTATTATGGTCTATAGAAAAAAAGAGAGCTATTATTCACTTCCCAAAGCCCCTCTTGAGGGAGTTGGGCAGTTAAGAAGTTTGATATATAAATAAATCATCATCATCATTGTAGTAAAAATCATGATGAAGTAGCAAGCCATTCGAGAAATGATAAACTATAAATCACCATATTCAACCAAAGCTAACATGTTCCAATGAAAACAAAGGGATTGGAAAAGGTATACCAAGGAAGACGGAATGGAGAATGGAAGTTGACTGAAGCTCCCCTAAGAAAGAGTAAGCAACACATTTCCAAAAATCTTACTGTCATCTTTGTTTAATGACCTCATATTCCCTTGGGGTGGAGTCTGGGCAACTTGAATGGAGCTAGCAGCATGTTTAATGGCCGGATGCTCTTCCTGTCACCAATGCAGAGTTTTGTTCAGTGGATATATTCTCATTGTGCCCAGAGAGAGAAATAACTGTGTCTAAGATCAAACTCACAGCCTCCATCTCTAGGCCACTGCACCTCTCTTCCAAAAACCTTGCTGTGCTCTTTCTGAAATCTAATCTAAGTCAAAGAAAGACTTCATTTGGATAATATAAAAACCTAGGGAGGCAAATAAGAAACTACAACCCAATCTCAGAAGGGCTGAAAGTATGGAGTTCCTTCAAAAGGTTAGACCCACTTCAGTTAAATAACAATAAGAGACTTTACTGTCCTGTTCAAGAATGCAGCGCAGATTTGCAAGTACTGTAAACTGCATGTGAAAGCAAAGTGGCAATTTTTTTTCAATCATGATCGATATGGCTGAAAGATGCCTGAGATTCTGTGGATTGTAACCAAGCACAATAAAGGAGATCCAGTTATTGTCAGCAACTGAAAGCCTGGAATATATATTTGTCATAGGTTCTGTAGTACCTGCAGTTGGTCCCCTGCATAAAAATCTCTTGCACTTAAGCTGCTAAAAAAGTTTCTACATAAATTTTATTTATTCATTGCATCTATATCCCACCTTCGTTCTGAGACCTTAAAGTGGTGAACCCTTATTTTAATGTAGGATTGGCAGTGTGCAGCTTAAAAATTACAGATAGCCATTTGAAACCCTTTGTGGATTATCTATTGGTTGCTGGTTGCGCTCCGGGTGAGATTCAAGGTTTTAGTTTTAACATACAAAGTCCTTCACGACATGGGTCCTCAATATTTAAGGGACCGACTCCTGCCGACATCGAATGCCAACCGCCCTGTGCGAGCACGCAGGCAAGGACTCCTTGGGGTCCCGTCGGTGGGCCAATGCTGGCTGGCGGTCCCCCAACGATGAGCCTATTCTGTCGCGGCCCCTCTGGAACCAGCTCCCCCTGGGGCTCTGCCTGGCCCCTGACCTCCGCACCTTCCACCATGATTTGAAGACCTGGTTGTTTGATCAATCCAGGCTGTGACCTTTTCTTTCCTGGGGGGGGTGGTCTTATATTTTTAATGTATTTTAAATTTGTTTGAGCTTGTAATTGGGTTTAATCTCTTTTTAATTATTTATTGCTGTTGTTTCTTAGTTGTGAGCCACCCCGAGTCTTCGGAGATGGGGCGGCATACAAGTCCCAATAATAAATAAATAAATAAAATCTAGAACTGTGGTGGCACAGTGATTAGAATGCAGTATTTCAACTACCCTCAAAACGACGTTATAGAGCACTGCACACCAGAACAACTAGACACAAGAACAGGTTTTTACCAAATGCCATCGCTCTGCTAAACAAAATAATTCCCACAACACTGTCCAACTATTTACTAAGTTTGCATTACTATTACTATTAATCTTCTCATCACTCCTGTCACCCATCCCCTCCTGCTTGTGACTGAATGACTGTAACTTTTGCTTGTATCCTTATGATTTATATTGACTGTTTCCTAGTATGTTGTACCTTATGATTCTTGACGAATATATCTTTTCTTTTTATGTACACTGAGAGCATATGCACCAAGACCAATTCCTTGTGTGTCAAATCACACTTGGCCAATAAAGAATAATTCATTCATTCATTCATTTGTTCGTTCATTCATTCATTCATTCATTCAGTATTGCAGGCTAACTCTGCTCACTTCCTGACTAGCTCAAGGTTGATTCAACCTTCCATCCTTCCAAGTTCAGTAAAATGGGGATCCAGATTGTTGGGGTAATATGCTGACTCTGTAAACCATTTAGAGAGGGCTGTAAAGCACTAGGGAATGCTATATAAGTCTAAGTGTTATTGCTACTGCTATCTAACCATAAGTCCTCAACCTCATTTCCAGCTAATTTGAGATGGAAACATTCAGAAACTGAACTGTAAACTCTAAGATAGTCTGTACCCAATTTAAAACAAAGAAACGGATCAGCAATGGCAACAACAATATGCAGTGCTGCCTATTTTACATTATAACTTTACCCATTTCAAAGTTAAGTGGGGATTCTCCAAGCCACCAAATGTTGGAATTTTCCATGGCACAATAAGACATAATCATCCTTCCCACTGAGATGAATGGAGAATCTGTTTCCAGGTGAGGACAACCATAAGAACATCAATGCTCATATAGTTCAAGACATGTAATCTGCCCCCTTAGGGATAACTTCATGTCATGAATGCATCCTGGATCTATATGCATGGTGAAAGAAGAGTGCAAAAAATGTGGAAGGAGGTGGAAATAAGGCATGAATGCACGGTGCTAATTGTGTTTGTCAGTTGTTATCTCTCTCTCTCTCTCTCTCTCTCTCTCTCTCTCTCTCTCTCTCATCTGTCTGCCCACACATCCATCCATCCATCCATCCAACCATGTCTGTCTGTCTGTCTGTCTGTCTGTCTGTCTGTCTGTCTGTCTCTCTCTCTCTCTATCTCTCTCTCTATCTATCTCTATCATCTAAAAATTCCCTTCTTATCCCTATAGATGTATGTGTCTTCCTCCATGTTGAGTCCTCTATCAGTGGCCTTGGAGTTTGAGGGTTCTGTACCATACCTTAGCTGTTCCTAACTTTGCACTGTTCTGAACAGAGAGCTTTGAGGTTCTTGAGATCAGTTGCAACCATTCTCCCATTTTAGGAGTCACAGCCCAAATGCTCATATTACCACTGGGACCACTTTGATCTTTATATTCCATTTCCTTTCTAGTTTCTCCTTCAGACCCTGATACTTCTCCAGCTTCTCATACTTCTTCCTAATGTTGCTGTTACTTGGCACTGCTATATTCTGAATGGTTGGTGCTACATCCATGGTTGTAGGGAGTTGTACTTATTGGGAACCATGGATTTGGATCTGAGCACATTCCAGATCAATTCAATGTGGCAAATGCCTAATACTGCACCATCAATAGCTGAAGGAAATTATCTAGTGTTCTCATTCATTGGCCAAATAATCTTGAAGGTTCAGAAGAGTTGTAAAGCTTCATCCACTTGCTTATGTGACAGAAGTTTGTGGGAAGCTGTTTATTCAACAGTTGGCACTCATTGTGCTTCTGTTTGTATCTACATGGCTTCTTTGGTGAGGCTTACATAACAAAACAACTTGAAGATTTGTGCTACAAATTGTTTTTTTTTTAGCTATCTAAGTAATTGAATTCCATGTGATGAGATGACTCACCTGCTTGAAACCTAGCAGGAACTGTAGTGGGACTGAGCAGCCTCTCAGCTAGTTGTACAAAACTATATCACGTGACTCTAAGTATACTCAGAAATAGGTTCCTGTTGCTTGCAGTAATGCTTACTCTGAACTAAGCATGTGGAGAAGTTAAAGAATTTGAGAAAGGAATTTCTATACCTTTAATTGAAAATAAGTGGGTTTTATTCAGATAATAATAGCACACATTACATCTTATTATGAGGATGTTGGAAGTAAAATCAGATTATTTGCATACACTTCAGTATCAGATGAACAATGTGCAAAACCTGTAATTAAACTTAGGTTCATTCAAAATAATTATTTCATTGTTTTCCAGAACTTGGAATGCTTCCATTAATTACTGGTTTCTTTTCTTTTATTTATAGATCCTAGTAAATGTGGGCAATTTCTTTACATTGGAGTCTGTGTTTGTAGCACCGAGAAAAGGAATATACAGTTTTAATTTTCATGTAATTAAAGTCTACCAGAGCCAAACAATTCAGGTATGTTGAATTAAAAAATAATCTTTGAGGTTAGTGTGGTTAATGTTTCCTTCAATCTTTCCTTCTTTCTTTCTTTCCTTTTCTTTCTTTCTTTCCTTCCTTTCTTCCCCTTCCTTCCTTCCTCCCTCCCTCCCTCCTTCCTTCCCTGTCATATTTATATGGCATATTAGCTTTAGTCTAAAAGCATCATGTTGTAGGTTATAAAAATATAATAAAGAATGCAATATAAACATGAATGAAACAATAGGGATAGCTGCTGTTCAGAAAGACTAATACCAATACTTTTTAATAGAGTAATCAGTTTACAGTCGTACATGCCCATTCTAGATATGGTAGCTTGTTCAAAATGACCAAGTTGAGTTTCATGTCACAATTTCTTCATAACTCACTCATCAAAGAGCATCAAATACTAGGAATGCAATACAGCCAAAATTAAGTTGGTACTGTACTCTTTCTAGAGTCTCAACATTTTTTGTATCATGGTGACCAAAGCTGGATGTAATATTAAGTGTGGCCTTAATAAGGCACTATAAAGTTGAATTAACACTTCACATGATCTTGAAAAGCAGTACACACAGGAAATATAGGGAAATGTTTTATAAAATATTATCCAGAGAGAATGTCTATATCTAAAGCCATCAGACTCCAAAAACTTAGAAAGATCTGTTGAGATTCTTGAAAGCAGTTTCCTTTGTTGTTCTTCACCTATAGACAGACATCTTGCCAGACTAAAGCAGACTACATGCATCTAAAAACATATACATACTCTGGAAACTATTAGGGAGCATCTGTCTTTACCCTCTCTCTCCCACACAAACTATCTAAATTGCACTTTTCTTCCTCCTTTGGGAATTCAGAAAACATTCCATTACAATACCAGTGTGTTATTTCTTTTTGTAGCTCTGTACAGTAACCTGGGCAACTATAAGATCTATGGAAACTCCCATAATTCTTAACAATGGCCAAGAGGACTGGAAAATTTTGGGAGTTGAAATCCATATATGTTAATTTTTACAAAATACTGGTTTATAGAAACAGATGTAAATAATAAAAGGCCACCCCAATGTATATAACATACACAATTTGGAAAACCTCAACATAATAACAATAGCAATAGCATTTAGACTTATATATCACTTTACAGTGCTTTACAGCCCCCTCTAAGCAATTTACAGAGTCAGCATCTTGCCCCCAACAATCTGGGTCCTCATTTTAACCACCTCAGAAGGATGAAAGGCTGAGTCAACCTTGAGCCTGGTGAAATTTGAACTGCAGGCAGCTGGCAGTCAGCAGAAGTACCCTGCAGTACTGCACTCTAACCACTGCACCACCGAGGCTGAAGACAGATTTTAAATGCAGATTTTAAAAGTTTAAAATGCAATGTTAAAATCTGAAATGCTACGGAAAAGAGGTAGATCTTTAGCTGGAAAAGCTGGGAATTGCCAAGCAAACTTCCTGGGATGAGTGGTATTCTAGAAGGGAAATGCCATAGCTTAGAAGAACTTCTGCCTTTGTAGTCACTGGCCTCATTTCACTGACAAGTGTTATTCAAATAGTTACGCCAAAGAATCCTTAAGTGCTTGAGTGCATAGATAACTATGGTTGGGAACATTCCTTTAGTCTCACTGGTCCTAAATAATTGTAGTCTTTACAGGTCAGCACCAAAACTTTGAACTAGGGCCAGAAATGGACAGAAAATAATTGTGGCAGAACTGTGATGGTATAACAAGTTTGCATGAAATGTCATTGGACCGTGATAAATATTCTCAAGAAAGAATTGTTAAGCAAAGATATGTGGGATTGAGTCATAACAAATCTATAGCAATGGACCAGAAATTATGATAGAACATAACATTAGGACTTCAGATAATTTCCCTTGAAATAAGAAGCCACCGCACCTCTCCCATCTATGAAGATGGATATCATCTAAGACAGGGGTGGGCAAACTTTTTGACTCGAGGGCCACAATGGGTTCTTAAACTGGACCGGAGGGCCAGAACAAAAGCATGGATGGAGTGTTTGTGTGAACTAATATAAATTCAAAGTTAGATTATTTCACATAGCCTTCTGGGAGAGCAAGAGAACCCTCCGCTCTTTCGGCTCTGCGGGCCGGATAGAACAGCCGAACGGGCCAGATCCGGCCCCCGGGCCGTAGTTTGCCCATGGCTGATCTAAGAAGGTGATTTCTAAGATGATGTCATATACTTTTGTATATTTGGAAGGCACAAAGGGATACCATGTTCATGAAGTTGATTTGTTTTGGCCCCTGGCCAAAATGAGTTGCCTCTAGAAGTTGTGGGTTAGAATAAGGGTTAGGGTTAGGGTTAGAAGTCATTTTTCTGAAATGGTATAGGGTTTCCTGCTTGAGCAGCGGGCTGGACTAGAACACCTCCAAGGTCCCTTTCAACTCTGTTGTTCTGTTGGCTACTCCTGTGTAGTCCATTGTTTTCCAGGAGCCACAAAGTTATAAAGGCAATGATTACACTTTGAGGGATTACTAGAAGTTTTTTGTGTGATGGTAGTTTAAAAGCCTCTTTCACTTCTACTTCAGAATCATTGCAGACGATAAACCTCACAGTGAAAGATATACTAACTACTAGTTGTGGGCTTCGCTTTTAAACTCCTTATATTTCTGCAACCTACTGCCTCTTAAAAAAAAGGCAAGATGAGCTATGATAAGGAGGTGGAATGGCATCTGGGGAAATGAATGGTCAACAGAGCATGCCTCTCCTAGGCTTATAATGCCTATCTTCATTTCACTGAATATATTACTGCAATAGCTCGAGAGCAATTTCGTTGTAATCTGCTCCTGCATTGCCTGAGCTCATGAGTTTACAGCCTATGCCTCAGAAATGGTGAGAGTTGAAGTTAGCAAGGCATGAAGCCTGGAAATAGAGAATTCCTTTATGAAAGCATTATGCAGGTGCCCATAACAACCAATTTTGAGAAAAGAGTGACTTCCCTTCTTTGCAACGGGAGGAAGAAATTCAGGTTTTATGAATAATATATATATCCTATATATATCAATAGCAATATCTATATCTATCTGTATCTATCTGTATCTATCTATCTATCTATCTATCTATCTATCTATCTATCTATCTATCTATTTATCTATCTATCTATATTACTATATATATATATATATATATATATATATATATATATATATATATATATATATGTAGGTCTTGGTGTATTCGGGTCTTGTCCCATGTAAGATTGAGAATACCTTGGCGACATTTCGACGAGATCCCACTCGCCATCTTCAGGCTGGTGTCTTTGGCTTTGTGCTTGTGCCAGCAAAGCGTGATCTGAGCTGCCTTCTCTAAATAAATACTGGAGGGGAGGTGTGATGTGCTGGCTCTGCTGTAAGCGGGTTGGTTGGCTGTGTTGTCGCTTCTTGATTGGTTGATGGAATTGGTGTTTGCCGATTGGTTGGCAACAACACAGCCAACAACACAGCCTGAAGACACAGCCTGAAGATGGCGAGTGGGATCTCATCGAAACATCGCCAAGGTATTCTCAATCTTACACGGGACAAGACCCGAATACACCAAGACCTACATACCTTTACCCATGAAAATCTACAAAAACCAATATCTCTATCTATCTATCTATCTATCTATCTATCTATCTATCTATCTCTATCTCTATATCTATATCACTATATATCTATACTACTATATCTATACCTATACCTATACCTATACCTCTCCTCTCTCTCTCTCTCTTTCTCATCTGTCTGCCCACACATCCATCCATCCATCCATCCAACCATATCTATCTATCTATCTATCTATCTATCTATCTATCTATCTATCTATGATGATCAAGGGCATGGCACAAAGGCAACACAGTCAGATAAGCAAGAAGAGTCCCTTTATTATCTCCAACTTTGCCCCCAATATCTAGGTTACCTTCGGCTGGAGAAAAACTCTCCCAGGAACAGCCTTTAACTGTAGAAAATTCAGTCCAAAACAAGGTACATACAGACTGTAACCAAAAATCCAAACAAACAAAGCTGCAGTAATTAACTTGACAGGGCAGGAGAAAGACTTTCAGGCTTGAAAGCATGGTAATACTCATACATTTGTGAAGATGCCAGGAACACAGATAAGCCATGACGATACCAGATAAATTCCCGATTTGCTCCCAACAACTTACTGCGTTCAGCTTCCCTTTTTAAACACTGTTTCCAGCTGCAGCTAATGAAGGGAATCAGGGCCCTTTCCTCCCCCGTAACAATGCAACTCACATTGCTCCCCTCTCCATTCCTTCCTGCATGCCCTAGGATGAAGAGGGGGTGAGCCTGGGTCTTCCTCTGAATTCCCTCTCCCTTGCTCTATCTCTTCCCTGCTCTGCCCAGCCTGACTGTGCCCTTCCCCAGTTTCTTCCACACCTAATGGAGCCACACTCCCACTCCCTGTCAGCTGTTCGGCCTCCCGCTCGGAATCAGATTCTGACAGGGGCATGACACTGTCTGTCTGTCTGTCTGTCTATCTATCTATCTATCTATCTATCTATCTATCTACCTACCTACCTACCTACCTACCTACCTACCTACCTACCTATCAGTCCTTGATTATATATATAATCCTTGACTTACAACAGTTTAATGACCATTACCACGGCACTGAAAAAAGTGACTTACGACCATTTTTCACATGTATGACCATTGATGCATCCCCATGGTCATGTTATTTACATTTGCATGCTCGACAACTAATTCATATTTATGACAGTTGCAGTGTCCTGGGGTCATGTGATCAGCTTTGGTGACTTTCTGACAAGGAAACTCAATGTGGGGAAAGCCAGATTTATTTAACAACCATGTTACTTACCTAACAACTGCAGTGATTCACTACACAAACATGGCAAGAAAAGTTGAACAATGGGGCAAAACTCACTTAACACATTTCTCATTTATCAACATAAATTTTGGGCTCAGTTGTGGTCATAAGGACTATCTGTATAGATGTAATTTGACTCTTAGTTTGGTAGAAGATGCTTTTCTATCCTTTAACTTGGGTGGCAGAAATAAAGACATTTTATATTCAGGCTGAATCTTTTCTCTGAGGTCATCAGGGTCTGGAAGCGGCTTCTGCAGGCACCTGTGGGCTGCATTCACAGAGGGTACAGGTCTACTCAGGCCTCTTATATATCACTCCCAGTTTCTGATTTTCAAGAAATTAAAATTAAGAATCAGTATGGGCAACATGCATTGATAGAGGGTGGTATGTGTGGTTGGGGAGGAGAGTAAACTGACACAGATAGAGATTTACTGTGAATTTACATATATTTCCCCCAGGGGTGGGAGGCAAATATTTTTACTACCGGTTCTGTGGGCCTTGCTAGGTGGACATGGCCATGTGACTGGCTGGATGTGGCTTTTTTTTTTTGCAGCACACTCACACCCCTGCCTCCTGGGCCTCAGGGAAGCCTCCTGGGTGAAGCAGTAAGACAGTGAAGGAGATCCCAGCACAGCTGATTGTGAGAACAGCTGATCATCAGGAGGGAAAAAAAATACTGGTTCGGCCGAACGGTAGCATTTTTTAACTTCCGGTTCACCCAAACCAGGCTGAACCGGTAGAATACCACCACTGGTTTTCCCATGCATTCCTTAAAATTCATTGTTTAAAAATGAGAGCCAGTTTGGTGTAGTGGTTAAGATGTTGGCCTAGAAATCAGGAGACTGTGAGTTCTAGTTCTGCCCCAGGCATGAAAGCTTGCTGAGTGACTTTGGGGCAATTATTAGGAGACTATGAATTCTAGTCCTGCTTTAGGCATGAAAGCCTGCTGGGCGACTTTGAGCCAATCACTAGGAGATTGTGAGTTCTAGTCCTGCATTAGACATAAATGCCAGCTGAGTGACATTGGACCAATAACTAGGAGATTGTGAGTTGTTTTTTTTTATTTGATTTTTCAATAGCTTACAAGATAATAAGTATAAGGATAAACATAGTTATGAATACATGAAATGAATACATATAAGAAAAATAAAAGAAACAATAGGACAGGGACGGTGGGCACATTGGTGCGCTTATGCACGCCCCCTACAGACCTCTTAGGAAAGGGGTGAGGTCAATAGTAGAAAGTCTAAGGTTAAAGTTTTTGGGGTTTGGGGAAGAAACCACAGAGTCAAGTTCTAAAGTTCTAGTTGAACCTTAGGCATGAATGCCAGGTGGGTGACTTTGGGCCAGTCACTCTCTCAGCCCAATCCAAGGTTGCTATTTTGAGGAAAATTAGAGGAGGAAGGAGTATTAAGTATGTTTGCTGCCTTAAGTTATTAATAAAGTGATGAGTGGAATAAAAAATGAATATATAAACAAAATAAATAGAACCCCTGGGAAGCCCCTCCATTCTCCTGGCATTGATCTCAAGACTTGGCTGTTTGCACAGGCCGGCCTGGACTGAGCAGGGTTGGGAATTTTAATTTAAGGATATTTTAATTAGATTTTATTATAATTGGATTAGAGTTAATTTGATAAATGTTGTATTTATTGTATATATATTTTTGTGTAAGCCACCTCGAGTCCCCCCAGAGGTGGGGCAGCATATAAATCCAATTAAATAAATAAATAAAATAAATAATTGTACCCCCGAGATACCTGCAGCATAAATTCAAAGACAGCAGCTGAAAGAGGACAATGAAAGCTCAACCTCTTTTTTTCTTTACAATCCTTGTAAAAAAAAAAAGTTGGGATTTTGAATACCCTCCTCCCAAATCCTTATTATACTACATTATAATGAAAGCTAGGAGAATAAATGACAGCCTTAAGAATGACTGGGAATTTCTGTATACAATTTGTAAGCCAATCTAATTAATTCTTTCCGCTCCTGATGTTTGTGCTTTGGAAACTACTTTTCCACAGAGGAAAAGAAATGGGATCCAAATATATATGTTTCCTTGCAGAGAGAACAAGTATTCAGGAAAGGCATTTTCCAGTGGAAGATCAGCTGGGGGTGAATGTGTTACACAGCATTTCCTATCCTTTCACTAGTTCAAATGGAGAAACTTAATGGAATGTAATATCTAATTTGGGACTCAGCATCATCAGTATAGAAGCCATTTTAACATATGTAGGACGCAATGGGATTTGTTAATTTTCCAGATGATTATCTGATGATTGAATAAATATGTATTTAAAAGATCAATTAGCATATCACACAGATGCTCGCGTTTCCCCTCAGTCTCAAAAAAGATTGCAGTCCAATTCCAACTATTCTCCCTGTGCCTGAAATTGTGTTGTTATTGGTCACAGCTAAGAGGTGTAAATAGCTCTTTGCACATGAGGATTTCATACATGAAAGCAATAGCAAGCAAGCAAATTCCTTACAATTATTAATATTCTCTGACTTTAGCCAGTGAAGGATGACTTCATGCAGTCTGCAAATTAGCTCTCATATAGAAACTTACATGAATCTTTAAATATTTATACCATACTATTCACGATGGTGTTTTTTTTAATGATTGCTAAATTCTGTGGTTTTCTTTTTTCTTTTTAATTTTATTTAACAAAAAGAGTTAAAAACATACATATAAATAGAAGACTACAAAGTTATATATATACATATATACATTTCACAACTTGTTTGAGCAATGGTTTTATTCTTCATCACTTAGTATATGACATGATCTACCTTGTCAAATTAGCTCCTCTGTTCTTTCAAAGTATTAGTTTCTCTATATCTTTACCATCAGTTACACGTCTATCTCTTCCATAACACAACTGTCATGGATTATTTTTCCTTTATCCATTTATACCATATGTCCCATACTTCACAGTATTCACTATCTTGTTTGTTTTTTATTTTATTGGTTAAACTATCCATTTTGGCACAATCATGGATTTTTTTGATTAGAATATTGTCCGGAAGGAGTATCCGTGATTTCCAGTTCTGTGCATAGGCTAACCTAGCCGCAGTTATAATATGTAAAATTAAATAGTAATATTTCTTTTCCATTTTTAAG
The DNA here is from genome assembly GCA_009733165.1 of Naja naja. NCBI lineage: Eukaryota > Metazoa > Chordata > Lepidosauria > Squamata > Elapidae > Naja > Naja naja. Next base: position 20,241,761 of record CM019150.1, read on the forward strand.
TTGATCATCCCTAACAAAAACACCTCAGGATCAAAGTTTAAATTTTGTTTTGTAATACCAAATATCCAGCTTTTTACTTTCCGCCAATATTTCTTGGAAATGGACATGTCCACCACATGTGAAAGTATGTTCCCTGTGGATGGTTACATTTCCAGCACTTAGGCAACAAGTTGGGACTTATCTTTGCCAGTCTGGCTGGGGATAAATGCCAACGATAAATCATTTTGTATAGATTCTGTGGTTTTCTATTTGTGTGTGTGTGTGTGTGTGTGTGTGTGTGCAGGGGTGGGATTCAGTTTTTTTAACAACCAGTTCTCTGGGTGTGGCTTAGTTGGTGGGTGTGGCTTGGTGGTCATGTGACTGGGTGGGCGTAGCCAACTCAACATCACTCATGTCAAGGGGCGCTTCTCCTCGCCTGGCATGTGGGGATGCTGCAATGGTCATAAGTGTGAAAAATGGTCATAAGTCACTTTTTTCAGTGTCATTGTAACTTTGAATGGGCACTAAATGAACTGTTGTAAGTCAAGGATTACCTGTACAAAAATACAAAAAGCTTCTTTGCTTGCAAAAAGCTGCCCTAAATACGAATCATTAGATTAAAAATGCCTGCAAACCGGAGTTACAAATCAGGCAGGGTGCCAGAGCACCTTGAGGAATGAGAATAGTTAAAATGCAGTGATAACTATCAAGCAGCCAACTCTTGCTCATAAAGTGAAACCCTTTAGCAGAGAGGTCATTCAAGCTCCCCAGAAAAAGCACACCCAGGAAAAGCAATCCTTAGATCCATTTGCACCACTTAAAGAGATACCAGCTGGTCTCACTCACCTCACAAGATATCCTAAGGAAATCACCCAGATTTAAGGAAAGGTCACATGCTCCCCAGAAAGGCAGTAAAAAAAATCAGTGCCAAACTTGCATCCTGTCTATTGGAAGTATACCCCAAAAGGGCAGTGCCAGATAGTACTAAAGCAGTGAAGGAAGACCCCCTCCCCAGATAGAAAAAGAAAACATGAGGCAGGAAAAAATTCAAACACAATACAAATAATTAAATCACAACAGTAGCTGTTGTGAATAGGGAAAATTATCCCATCAGTAAACACAGGATTAAACGTCACCAAGCACAGAATTAAGCTTCACGAAAAACCAGTTTTAGACCAAAACTCAGAAAGGGTATGTTTGAATGTTAATCTTTCTAGCTAGCCAAGAAGTCTTGCTGAGTGTCATTCATCTTGGTTCCCTGTCACTAAAAGCTTTGCTTCATTATTCAATTATTTCTTCAAAGTGCTGATTGTCCAGGGAAGTATTTCCTCCCAACAGCAGTGTAAAAATCTTAAAACAACCCTTCCCCTTTAAGAAAGCCAAGCCTCATAAGCTCCGGAGACAGGAAGTCTAGCCTCTCTGCCAAAAATGTAGAAAAAAAACAAAAGGAGATTGCTTCTAATTACCGGTTCTCCGAACTGCTTAGAAAGTTAACAAGGGGTTCTATAGAACCGGATAGAACCAGTAGAATCCCACCCCTGTGTGTGTGTGTGTATATATAATTTATATTATGTTTTTAAATTTGTGTTAGCTGCCCGAGGATCTCAATCAACCAATCAAAGAGTTGGTTGCCACCAATTCTAATTCTGAATGTGACAAAGTGAGAATATTATTAAAAATGAGAAAAGTCATATGAATAGTATTTAATTTCACTGAATACAGTTCAGCTTTTCTCTAGCCCCACTCATTTCTTCATGCTGGGCTAAATTTTGTTTCCCAGCATTACATCCAAAAAACTTCATCTTTCTTTCCAGCAATACCTGGAAAATTACTGCAATGAATTTGCCTAGCTTTTTAGAAAAGGAAATAACATTTTTGGAATATAATGATTCCCAGGATGTACTCACTATGTGTGTGTGTGTGTGTGTGTGTGTGTGTGTGTGTGTAGATACATGCAATCTAATTCAGTTAATACTTTCACTGTGTTTTAATTTTTGGAATCAATTTGTGTTTTTTTTTACAAAAAGTAATTACATTTGACTTGTAGCAATAACATAACTGTAGCAGACAAATATGCCATGGGTAGTGGCTACCAGAGACTTGGTCCATTAGCCAAATTTGGCTACATGAAGATCTGTAAATATTGCCTTCCCTGCTCTACTCCACATCAGTGGAATGATTATATGAAGCTACTTATTTAAGTGATGGATTGCAACTTCATTAACTATAGAAGAATCTGCTAAAGAATGCATAATTAAGAGCGACTAGCATTAGTCAAGGATTGGTAATTCCTTGAGATCCCACTGGGTGATTCTATTTACAGGCAGTCCTTGACTTATGAACACAATTGAAACCAACCCTTCTGTTGCTAAATGATGTGGTTGTTAAGTGAATCACACCTGATCTTAAGAGCTCTTTTGCTGCAGTCTTAAGTGAGTCACACAGTCATTAAGTGAATCTGGCTTCTTCAATAGACTTGGCTTATCAGAGGCCCTTTGGGATGGTTGCAAATGTTTGATGGCGAATATTGGAGGCCCTATCTAAATGCAGATGATTTTATCCACTGCATAAGAAGATTGAGAAAAAGCTTGCCTCACAGCTCCAGACACATCAATATGCTGATCACAGCCTATAAAGTTCTTCCTGGCATAGAATTTCACTATCTGACAACTTATTTATCTATTTCTGCTCTTGTACAATCAGCTAGAATGGGCCAGAACCTGTTGATCAAATGATGTCACCCAAGAAGTCCAGGGAAGTCTTGGTCATGATGCCTTCCCTTTGGCATCTCCCTAGAGCAGGGGTGTCAAACTCACATTGTCACGGTGGCATCATGTGACGTATCGGGACTTTCTCCCCCTTCGCTAAATCAGGTGTGGGTGTGGCCAGCGCATGATGCATCCTGCCCATGGGCTGGGAGTTTGACAGCCCTGCCCTAGAGCATTTTCTCAGAGACCAGCATGGCCTCTACCCTGATTATTTTAAACATGCTTTTCCTCCAGGCTTTGCATTAAGGTGGATATAAGCCCCTTTAGGTTTCAGATGAATATTTTCTTCCAGGATGCACATTGTTCTTTTCTCATTTTTGCTTGGTTCCCGTTGCTTTTAATGCTGTACTCAAAGTCTTCTGAAGTTGGGTGGACTTCTCTATTAAATAAGTATGAGAGGATGAAACAGATTTTTCTGAATCCATTTCAGGGTTTTATTTTGGAATATGTTGGGACAAGATATGAATGAATGAATTCTTTATTGGCCAAGTGTGATTAGACATACCAGGAATTTGTCTTTAGTGCATATGCTCTCAGTGTACATAAAAAGAAAATATACATTAATCAAGAATCATAAGGTACCACACTTAATATAGTCATAGGGTACAAATAGGCAATCAAATCATACTAGGAAACAGTCAATATAAATCATAAGGATACAAGCAACAAAGTTACAGTCATACAGTGACAAGTGGGAGGGGATGGGTGATAGGAATGATGAGAGGATTGATAGTAATAGTAATGCAGACTTAGTAAATATGCTTTTATGTCTCATAAATGACTTGTTCTGGAGACTGAGCTTTATTTGTTTGCTTGGATATTTGGATAGAATTGACTATGGTACCCTTCCAGACCCTCAGATTTGGGCTTTGGAAGTTCAGTATCACACTAGTGTCAGTTCTTACTGTCAAGATGTGCTTGGGAAGAGAAGCTTGAAACCATGGAAGAAATCAGAGCCCTTGAACACTGCCTAATCTTAATAATAGGCAATGATAAATACATTGCAATTAAACCTAGATAAGATAGAGATTCTGTTGATAAGGAGAAAGTCACACACTCACCAGAAAGGGCAGGCTTACATCTGGAAATGCTTCTTGATGTCCAACTGTCACTGGATATGCAGGTGATGGCTGTGATGAGAAGCACTTTTGCACAATTTCTGTTAATTATGCCAGTGTGGTCCTTCTTGAGCTGACTGGATATAATAACAGTTATCCATGTTTTGATTATATCCTGTCTTGACTACTACAGGGTATTTTATGAGAATTTGCCAATGTCTGGAAATTGAAATTGGTGCAGAAGTGCAGCAGGAAAACTACTGGTTGTTTATTGATGCAAGATACTGGAATCCCATGATACTTACAATAAAATGTCTCCTGGCTACCAATTACTTACCATGCCCTGTTTAAATGCTGGTGTTGACCGTTCAAGCTCTAAATGACTTTGGACAATGTTTATTTATAGGATTGCTTCTCCTTGATGTTACAGCATGAGAGGCTCTTTTGAATATGCCATCCTTGCCAGAAACTTGGTTATTTAGTTTACAGACAAGGGATTTCTTCTCTGTGACTCTCAGCTTTAAGAAAATGCAGTCGCCTCTCACTTTCTCTCAAAGTTTAAGAGAACGATAAAACATTTTGTTTAGCTTTGATCTACTGTTTCTTCTAACAATTATTTCTCATGTTGGTTTGGCTTTACATTTTGTTATATTTTATAGTCTGCTTCTTTTATGGTAGTGAATTGCCCTGAGCATTAGAAAGGTGAGATACATATCCAGGAAGAAAGGAAACAAAGCTTTGGCAGATCAAGCCATCAAGTTCTTTCAGTATGAAGTTCAGTTGGTCTTGGGTCTATAAACACATTGAAAGTAAACAAATCTGACCATATACTGTATTTTTCAAAAACCTATCGCTTTGTTCCTGTCTTTCCAACCTGCTTGTCATTGTTTCCAGATGGGAAGCATATATTTTGCTGAAGACAACTTAAGGGACAACAAGAATTGAGTAGAACTGCCTTTTATTTGTAACCTTTAATATTTCTCTATTTTGTCTGAGTAGTTGGTATACTGATTAATTTCCCTTCCTTGTGTTTTGATCATATTTGAGAAAAACCTTTCTGTTTTTCCTATCATCCCTTATCAACACTTAGCTCTAGTCTCTCTGACACCATCATGACAGTGGTGGGATTCAAAAATTTTACTACTGGTTCTGTGGGCATGGCTTGGTGGGCGTGGCTTGGAGGGCAGGAGAAGGATACTGCAAAATCCCATTCCCTCCCCACCCCACTAACCTGCTTTCCAGCTCCCTTCTCCTGTGCAGGACAACAAAAAAGATCCAGCCGATCATCTGGGACTCAGGAGGCAGAGAATAGATGGGGTGGGGCCAGTCAGAGGTGGTATTTGCCATTTCTCCGAACTACTCAAAATTTTCACTACCGGTTCTCCAGAACTGGTCAGAACCTGCTGAATGCCACCTCTGCATCGTGACAATTCTGGGTTAAACATGTGCCATTCTTTCCCCCCTTTTAACCTCATTCATTGCTTTGTGGTTTTAATAAGGGGTGGACTGTTTTCTGCAGCCCCATTGGTCTCTTTTGTTGTCTAGAAAATAATGTCAGACAGAAAGCTTGTTGTGCTAGCTCTCAATTCAGAGTGCAGAACACAAAGTAATGGATTTTAAGTGCAGTGAATGCAGTTGTTGTTATTGTTGGTTGCGAAGTTGTGTCCGACCCATTGTGACCCCATGGACAACATTCCTCCAGGCCTTCCTGTCCTCTACCATCCTCTGGAGTCCATTTAAGCTCACATTGTGTCAAGCCCGAAATTCTGGATGCTGTGACTCCATCCAGCCACCTCATTCTCTGTTGCCCTTTTCTTCTTTTGCCCTCAATCATTCCCAGTATTAGGCTCTTCTCCAGTGAGTCCCTTCTTCTCATTAGGTGGCCAAAGTAGTTGAGTTTCATTTTCATGATCTGGCCTTCTAAAGAGCAGTCAGGGTTGATCTCCTTTAGGACTGACCAGTTTGATCACCTTGCAGTCCAAGGGACTTGCAGGAGTCTTCTCTGGCACCATAGTTCAAAGGCCTCAATTCTTTGGGGCTCAGCCTAGAATACAGTATTGTAAACTAATTCTGCCCACTGCCAGCAGTTCGATCCTGACTGGCTCAAGGTTGATTCAGCCTTCTACCCTTCCAAAACTGGTAGAATGAGAGGACCCAGATCAAAACAGCTTAGAGAGTGCTATAAAGCATTATGAAGTGGTATATAAGTCTAAGTGCTATTACTATTGTTGTACAGTAGAATGCATAAATCAGAGGGGTCAACCTTATTGACCTACCTATATTTAAGAGTTTTATCATCATTTATATAATTGTATAATTAAGCATTTATCACCACAGTAAGGTAAACCTTAAAGCACTACATATGGAAATTAGAAAGAATTTCTCAAACATTCCAAGACTACAGTTGAAAAACAAATGTATCTTTCATTAATTCTGCAGGACAGAATTAGGCATTCACTGTCTAGCTTCATTGTCATCTTTCATCCCTAACCCTGATGAATTTAGATTCTGTTATTATTAGTTTGCATGTCATGAATACTGGCTCCTCTGATTCCTTTTTTATTTATCCTACTATTGCTGCATATTATGTTAGTTTGTTTAACGGTTTATTTCCCCAGTTTTCCACTTTGTAAAATAAAGCTTTTTTGCCTTTTATACTTTCCTTTTTTATTGACATCATTTCAAAATTGTTTATGCCTTTTCTAGACTGTATTGTGTATTTCATTTGAACTCCTGTTATACTGTTTTAAAATAATTTCTAAGCTCCCTGAAGTATCTTACATTTCTGTCTGTTTCTTTTATATTCTATCTGGTTAAACTTCTCCTTTTAAAGGAAAAAAAAAGCCTCCATTTGAAATTAAATATGATTCTTTTGAACTTTCTGGGCTATTTTCCAGTCCCCTAGAATGTTATGTTTGCTACTACTTCACTATTTCATGGAAATTCAGTGATGCTTACAATTTGTCTCCAATTTGGGAATACTTTAAGATTATATTGAGAGTCATCTCCTATGCTGCTCTTGCTGCTCACTTATTTGGCAGTTTGTCCACTAAACCAAGTGAGACTTATTTCTGGGAAATAAATACAGAAGCTTGCAAAATTAGTATTGCAAGGCACAATAATTTATCAAATCTACAACAGTTGGGGAAGAGCCTAGTTCAATGTTCAGCATGTGTATGCCTGCTGCTCTACCTTCTAGGAATGATATAAATTTGTATTTGGTCAGTTAGTTTAAAAGTCACTAAGGTAAGTGATTCTTAAAATATTTTCAGTTTATCTTCCTTTGGTAATTCAGAACAGAAGAAACTGGTTTACATCAAGTCTATCAGTTCAACTAATTGCTGGCAGACTGCAGTACCCGGTTGGCCTTCCTTGAACTTTAAAAAACTAAGCAGGGTTAGATCTAGTTAGATCTCTCCCTCCCTCCTTCCAGGGTTAGGATTCTACCGATTCAGTCCAGTTCTATAGAACCGGTTGTTACCATTCCCGGTACTTTGGAGAACCGGTAAATCAGGCCTCTGGCTGGCCCTGCCCATCTCTGCCCGCTTCTCCGCTGCCTGCCCGTTAGTCCTTATCACACATGCGCGACATTGCATGCATGTGTGACTTTGCTGCCTGCCTTCCACTACGGCCCTGCCTTTACTGATCTCCCGGGGTGAGTGAAGCTCTGCAAGACCTGGTCGCCTTCCCCTTCCACTTGCCTTTTGCTGCTGCCACTGGTCGCCTTTCTCCTATTGCTTGCCTTCTGCCAAGGAACACGTGGAGAGGTTTGTATAGGTTTAATCCTGCTTTTCTCTATTTGCCCGGCAGCCGTTTCTAATGGGAGGGGGGGAGCTCCCAAGCAGAAAGAAGCAGGATTCAAGCTGGCTTGCAGAGAAGCAAGCCAGGTTGAATCCTGCTTTTCTCTGCTTGCTCAGTAGCCATTTCTAATGGGAAGAGGTGGGGGAGCTCCCATTAGAAACGGCTGCCCAAGCAGAGAGAAGCAGGATTCAAGCTGGCTTGCTTCTTTGCAAGCCAGCTTGAATCCTGCTTTTCTCTGCTTGCTCGGCAGCCATTTCTAATGGGGAGGGCTCCCATTAGAAACCCTGCCCAGCCCCTCCCAGGTGTCCCCACGAGGCCCATCTGGCTACCAGGTAAGTTTAGGGTAGCCTCCTGGGAGCTAAAATGGGGAGTTGGGGGGGTCCAGTGCCCCCCACCCCGTTTTTGCTCCCAAGAGTCTCCAGGGAGGCTTCCTAGGCCCCATTTTGGGCCTAGGAGGCCTTCCTGCAGCCTCCTGGGAGCATCCAGCCATCCAGTATGCCTGGATTCAGTGTTTAGCAAAAAGAACATTTGGAGCTAATATAGTATTGATTACTGCCTTGGGAATGTTCTGGGTAAAAAAAACTATACAGTCTTCTAAAACTGTTGGAGCCAATCTTCTTTCTTTCTTCCATATCCTCCACTTCAAAACTAGTAAGTTGCTCTGCTTTTTCATGCAAGGTTTAGTGTGGTAAGTTCAGAGTGGATTTTGTAGAGAACAGCTTACCTTTAGGTCTCATTCATTTGCTCAATTTCAGAGCATACATTACACAATTTCCAAAGCATAATTCAGACTATTCAGCAGTTTGCCTAGTTGCTGCTTCATTACTTCTATTGCTGTCACAACCTTTATGGAGTGTTCAATGGCCTTTTAAGTTTGACAAGCAAAAAACACAGTAAATATTTCTCACAAATATTTTCCCTCTTCCACTTTATGGTTTGATATTTAACATACAAAGTTATGTGCTGTGTTACTATTCAGGCAGTTTGCAAACTTGTGTTTTTTGTTATTGGAAGGCAACTCTTTAATTTGAAGATGGTGGTAAATTCTTGGTAATAAAATGGCAAGTAGAAAGTCTCACTTCTACTTGCCATTTAGAAAGGGTTAGAAAGAATGAGAAGGTTAACTTTTGCTTTGTTTCCAATCTCCTTTTCTTGACTTGGTTTTCATAAAAAAGTAGCTTTGGAATTGAATCCATATATGTTAAAATAAAATTCTTTCTGTTTAAGTAAAAGTATGCAAAAAGTTTCAAGATTAATCCAAGATGTTTAATGGCTTTAAATATCTTTAAATATCATAGCTGACTGGAGAATTCTGGGAGTTGAAGTCCACAAGTCTTAAAGTTGCCAAGTTTGGGGACCCCTGGTTTAAGTAGAAAGAGGTTCCAGCTGAAAATACACCATGAATACCATAGAGATGTTTTCTTTCTTTTTTCTTTCTTTCTTTCTTTCTTTTTCTTTCTTCTTTCTTTCTTTCTTTCTTTCTTTTCTTTCTTTCTTTCTTCTCTTAAAAGGAAGAAAAAGAAAGAGGGAGGGATGGGAGAAAGAAAGAAAGGGAGGGAAGGGAGAAAGAGGGAAGGGAAAGGAATGTGAATGAGATATGAATGGATGGATGGACGGATGGATAGACAGAGGGAAAGAAAGAAAAAGGAGAGGAAAGAAGGACCACAAACTCTGGCACTAGACACAGCTTCAGAGGATGCTTTGAAACAGCACAGCAATCCAGGGCTAGAAGGGACCTCAGAAGTGATCTAGTCCAACCCTGCACCAAGAGCATTGTTAAAGTGAATTTCTATCTTTTGACCCACCCAGTCATGTGACCACCAAGCCATGCTCAGTCACATGACCAACAAGCCACTCCCAGCCAGCAAGCCATGCCCAGCCAGTCACATGCCCAGTAAGCCACACTCACAAATTAGGCCACGCCCACAGAACCGGTTGTTAAGAAATTTGAATCCCACCTCTCCCTCCCTCCCTCTCCCTCTCTCTCTCTCCATCATCAATCTACCATCTTCCTTTCCTTTCCTTTCCTTTCCTTTCCTTTCCTTTCCTTTCCTTTCCTTTCCTTCCCCTTCCCCTTCCCCTTCCCCTTCCCTTTGTCCCTGCCATCTTCCTTCCCCTTTCATTTCCTCCAATTTATATAGCCACCTACCCTAAAAGCAAGCAATTCTGGCCATTGCAATTCTGGATAGTGTACAACAGCTAAAAACAGTTAATAAATACATGAAAAATATAAAATCCAAAGTAAAACAAAGAATAATAGACAAAGGGCTGTAAAAAATAAAGGAGCTACCTGCATAATTCTGTGACTTAAACTTTTTTTAAGTTGTGGTTTGTTTGGATATAATTGGTGAAATGGAAGTCAGTCAGCTTATACTTACACAACATAGTAAGACTAAGCTTTACAAATTATTTTGGCTGAGTTTCCAGAATATGATAAACCAATTTATGGCTCACTGACACAGCAAGGATTTTTTTTTCTTCCAAAACTATGGGGCTTTGTGGCTTCCAATTACCAGAATTTGTGGCTTCCTATTACCAGAATAATGGACTACAGTATGGTTTGTCTATGAATTATCTTCTATTGATTTTCACTGCACTACTAGTGTTGATTAAATAAAGATATCTATAGACTCTTTAGTATTGAGTATTCTGCTTCATGTGGTCTTAAGGTTTCTAAAATTAAAATATATGTATAGTGTTTCCCCAAAAATATGACCTACCTTGAAAATAAGCCCTAGCCTGATTATTTTGGGATGGGACTAATATATGCCCTACTCCCCGCCCAAAAATAAGCCCTAGTGAAGGGGGTGGGCGTGGCCAGCATAGGAGGCAGCCATTCCCTTCCCTGGTCACCTCATGGCTACTGGGCCTGAACTGCGACCCATGGATCAGCTGATCTAGTGAGGGCCAGGAGTTTTGTCTCTCCGGGTGCCTGGAGATATTTCCAGTGCAGTCTTGCTAGTCCCAGCCCTGCCCAGGGCACCAGGAAACCTTGAAGCTGAGGACCCCTCTATTCCTCAGCTCACCTTGTGGTTATGGAGCAAGCAGAGAGTACAATTTCTGCTCCGCCAGGCCTGGAGCTCCAGTGTTGCTTAGGCTGCTGCTACAATGAGGCAGAAAGCCATGCAGCCCATCCCAATCGGCTCCCCACCCCAACTCTACCCTGCTGCTTGAGAAAAGAACAGGCAATTGCATGCTTTTGAGTTGGCAGGAGCTGGAATAAGAATGGGAGCTCACCCTGTCATGCGGTACTTGGGTCTAAATCTGCCAAGCTTTTGGTCAACCAGCCCAGTATTTTAACCCAGAAGTCCCCAACCTCCAGGTTGTCACTGTGAGCCATTCAGAACCGGGCCACAGAAACAGTGGGCAGGTGTGTGCACGCTCCATTTGTGCAGCAGGCGCACATACCCAACACTGGCCACTCACGCAGAATCATCACCTTTCCGTCCACAAAGCCGGAAAGTTTGGAGAACTCTGTCTTAACCTCTAGGTCACCATACCATCTTTTAAAAGGAGAGCATACCATTTTTCTTTTTGAATGTGTGGTTCAAATTACAGCAAAGCAAATTCCAGTTGAACATCAGGAGATTAGGTTGATCTTAATCCCTTTGGCCTTTCATAAGGCCATGAAAACCTGGTCATGTGACCAGGTTTGGGGCCCTGAGCATGTTCTGTTTCATGGCTATACCCATGGCAGTAGTTTATTTAATGGCCTTAGTAAATAGTAAATAAAGAGTTTATTTATCTTTTCTAATGTTTAATGTTTTTATACTATACTTTAGTTAGAGTTACTTCTTGAGATGGGTGGCTGTGGAAATCAAATACATATTCTTTCACTCCTACAGTCTGTCTTTCTACTTCCATCCCTCCTACATTCAATTTATCCAATTGTTTATTCCTGCTACTTCTGAAAAGATATTGAAATTGGCAAATAAATCTCTAGGCTGCACTGGCCTTCTATGGACCCTTCCCATCAACCTTAGTAGTATTGGATGGCTATGTCTTAACATGAGTCTTTTCAGGATTTTTAAATTGTTATTATTTTTGACAGGTGAACTTGATGCTTAACGGGAAACCAGTCATTTCAGCTTTTGCTGGGGACAAAGATGTCACTCGTGAAGCTGCCACAAATGGAGTCCTACTCTATCTAGACAAGGAAGACAAGGTCTACCTTAAACTGGAGAAAGGCAACCTGGTTGGCGGATGGCAGTATTCTACGTTCTCTGGTTTCCTGGTCTTTCCCCTGTAAGATCAATTGCCTTGTGACTTTCACCTAGGTGTGGACCAATCATTGCTTCTGTTCTCTGAAGACCATCTTCTCATCCTCTGGATTGATTTTTCTTTCTTGGTTTCTCATGGGTGAAATCTGGATTCTATTGTATGGCATTTTAACCCTGTTTGAACTCATCCTGAGATTTCAACCAATTTTGTGTGTTTAAATATGGGACCTTGGAAGCAAGACTTAAAAGCAGACAATACGTATCTATGCTTGATGTTACAGAATGAAGCTGCCTGCAAGATTCATTCCAAGTTCCTTTACTGGACATATTGGATTTGTGGGAGAAGTCAATAATTATAGTTGCCTCTTCCCTCCCATCCCCCTATTCCATTTTTAAAAGACTGGCAACCAGGTCTACAATTTAAGAGTTTCTGGATCAAAACGTCAATCAAGATTAACACATAGCTGCCAAAGAACTATTCATTAATATATAAATTAAATCTTTGTTCCCCTTGTGCTAAAAATTAACACAAATTCATGCTGCTCAGTTGCAAAGGAAGAGTTACTGATAAGCATTTGACTTCATTAATTTTTGTGTATTCTGTTTCTGGAAGAGTCACACATATGTTTTCCTTCAAATAGTTAAACTCGAAGAGGACTGCCCTATGAAAATCTGTAGGTCAGTGTCGGATGTTCTTTAAACATTAAAGGAATTTGTATACTATAGAAAGGATGAAGAGTTTATTATGCTAAAAAAAATGCTTACCAGAGTTAAACAGAATCATTTTGGCAAACCTCTGCAAAACATCCTTGTTTCTTTTTTTAAAAAAATACACTTAGAGTTTACTTTTAATTCAGTGATTGAGAGTAGCTACTTCTTAAAAAAAATCAGCCAGATGCATTCCTTAGATATAGCTAAATTTATCAGGTGGAGATGGAAATCCTTCCCTTTTATTTTTAAATGATATCTATTTCTCAAGCCTTCAGTCCCTTTCAAAGTGTTATCTGGTTTTGCCTTAACTCCGTAAATGTATATAATGATGATAACTCTCAGGGGCAGTGCCTAGGCAAAGTTAAGCCCTGCCCAATGCAATCCTAGGCATATATACTCAGAAGTATGTTGCTGAATTCAATGGGAGACACTCCCAGGTATATGTGTAAAGGATTACAGCCTTAATGTCCAATTGATTTCAAGGAGAAAGATTCTAACTCCAAGTTAATTTTTCCCCGCTGAAATTAGAGGGACTTAAATGCGCTTAACTTTGGGTGCCATGCCCCACCTTTCTTTAGCAAATATTCAGTCGAAATAGCCAGTACCTAAACTTGGTGCAATATCTTTTCTGTCTTTTTGTAAAGGCCATATGACTTCATAAATTTATTTATTATGTTGCTGTTACATAATAAAAGTCAATCTATGTTACTGTATCTTGTTTTACCTCTGGGCTTCCTGTTTAAAAGTTAGGTATTAATGATCATTATTTTATGCAAACCTTTTTTTTAAAAAACAGCAACAACTGTAAAAGACAGTCTGCGGATTCTCAATTACTGAAAAAGATCCAGGAAGCAATCAGCATGAAGACAAGTAAATGACCAATTTCAATTCACAAAGCAACTTTAGACTGTGAAGTGTTTTACATCCTTCTAATTATATCTGTGTGCACAGCAATCCTGTAAATTAAGTTCCTCTGATTTCCATTATACAGATTAGGGAATGAAACTGAACAGCTATGATTTAGCCAAAGCTGAACAATAACTCTAAACGAAAAAGATGGAACTTATATGTATACATTCTAGACTATTGGTGCCTAAATCTCTTTTTATTATCTACAAACGGCCATGACTTTTTTCATAGGTTGACCATGCTGAAGATTAGATCCAGCCATTAGACCTTCTTTGGAAGAGATAAACTCTTCTGGAAAGTCTGGTTTAAAGACTTTATCCCTGCTCCCTTAAGTGCTTTTTGTTGTGAAGTTGTCTTTCTGTTAATGTCCCCCAATATTTAATGTTTCAAATGATGGATGCAGAGGGTTTGAGGACTTGTGAGAAAAGAAAAACTTTTGGAGGTTTGATTTTATCTTTTGATCATGTGGCAGACCTGTAATCAAAGAAATAATAATTGTTTTATCCTTCCTGAAGTATATGACAGTGGTGAAAATACTATGTACCTCAAGAAAAGCAGACAATATTTTAATTTTAAAAGATAAGAAAACCCACTCCCCACTTATGGGTAATTTGCTATATCTTTTATATCAAGGGTGGGTGATTAATTTTCCCAAGTGACCACATGAGAAACTGGGACTATTGTGGAGGGCTACTGCTGCCCCACTCCTTACCACTGCCCTGGCCTGCACTGCCACCCTGGTACTCCATCACTTGACACTTCCTCATTCAAGAATGGTGCACAGTTGGAGGGTCTTTTTCAATTTTTTTTATTCACATTTATATGCCGCCCTTCTCCGGAAACTCAGGGTGGCTTACAATCTTTGGAGCACAACCCAATGTGCTCAGCAATAGCCTTCATTCTGTTGTATATGCCTGCTTATTACTAGGGCTTTTTGCCCCCCCCCCCCAGCGGCATTTTTACAAAGTCAGCTTACTGTCCCCAACAATCTTGGGTCCTCAATTTACCTACCCCGGGAGGATGGAAGGCTGAGTCAACCTTGAGCCTGGTGGGATTCGAGCCTGCACTAATTGCAGGCAGCTGGAGCTAAGTGCTAGGTGTTTAACAGCTGCACCACCAAGGCTCTTTACCACTCCTATTCAAAGAGAAGGAGGTAGCTGTGACCCGGAAGTCCTTTACACAGCTTCATCTGGTACCCAGTTGTACCCTTTCCTAGATGGGGGTCCCCTTTAGATATCATTCACATCCTGGTCCATAATGTAATGTGAGCAGTGATGAGTGTGCCTCAGTATGTCCATGAAACACCTCTGCTTTGAGAGTTGCACTGGTGCCACTTTGCTTCCAGGTAAGATTTAAGGTGGTGGTCACCACTTATAAAGCTCTACATGGAATAAGCCCTGCTTGTTTGACAGACCACCAGTTTCCCATAGTATATGTCTGCCTAGTTGATTTGGCAAGGTGAGCATGCTCCAGAGTGCATCAATTAAACAATGCCACCCATTGGGATCCCAGCCATGTGCCTTCTCTGTAGTAATGCCATCTGGAATGAACTACCTCCCAAGATCTGAACAGCACCAACCCTATTGTTTCATAGGGTCTTGAAGATATGGCTCTTTGCCTAGGTCTTTGGTAAGCATGAGTGACACCCCTTTTCTTCCTTTCCGTTTTTCCAATCCAGGTTTGTTTTCTTCGTCATCTCTGTACCTTTGTTTTGTGTGAGTTTTGTGTATTTTGCATTGTTCGTTTTTAATGCTTTAAACAATCTGAAGTAGAGTCACTGGAAGTCGGCCAGCATACAAATTTAATATGGGCAGCATATACATTTAATATATTAATATTAATAATACCATAACAAATTCAATGGACCAGAACAAACACAGAGACAATAAAAAGGGATTTTTTTTAAAAAAAAATTGGTCTGCTCAACCCTGCCTGTTTTGAGTTTATAAAGACTGTTACTATAAATTGTATCTTTGGTGAATTGGATCAATCTCTAAAGTTACCTTGAAAAGTGTGACTACAGCTGTTCTATCTTTTATCGCAAGCCGATAGTTACAAAAGGTCATGAAAACCCTGGAATGGCTTCTGATGTTTCTCCAAATTTCTGCCAAATATGGTAGGTCTAGAAGTAGGAAGGAAGGAAAGTCCTAATTAAATGTTCCCTAGTTTGAAATCAATGCTGACAATGGGTATACTGCAGTCACCTCTCGATTTCTCTCTTTCTGTTTATCCTGGGCTTTTTTCTTATGCTGCAGGAGACTTCCCAAAACCTTGGATGGGGTTACTCCAAACCAGGGGTGTCAAACACGAGGCCCATGGCTGGATCCGGCGCACAGGGTGCTTAGATCTGGCCTGTGGGCCCCCCTTGAAACAACAAAGGACCGGTTCATGGGGCATCTGCCAATGAAAACAGGGCTTGCAAGGGCCACACACAGCTCTTCTGAGCTCTGTTTTTGCTGGCAAAGAGTTGCTGGTTGCAGGAGGCCATCGCAGCCAAATATGGAGGTCGGGAGCCCAATTTTGCTGGCAGAGGGCTCGGGCCACCACAGGCGCCCCTGACATGAGTGACATTGAGCTGGCCATGCCCAGCCTGACCCCCCAAAATCAAACACAACCCTCAATGAAATCGACTTTAACACCCCTGCTCCAAACATAGGTATTAAAAAGCACCACTCAGTATTATGGGAAGATTATTAAATGGCACAAGAAACAATCATATTGACTCTATTTAATTTACGTTAAGCATAATTGAGATTGGTTTGCTTATTACTTTATTGATTTATTACATTCTAGCTTGTTTTTCTACTACAGGTTATCCCCAAGTGAGAACACTTCATTTAGTGACCGTTCAAATTTATAACAACACCACTTGAAAAAGTGACTTGACCATTTTTCACACAACAATTGCAGCATCCTCATGGTCTCATGATCAAAATTTTGGATGCTTGGCAACTGACAGGTAGTTATGACAGTTACAGTGTCCTGGGGTCATGTGATCAACTTTTGCAATCTTCTAACAAGCAAAGACAATGGGGAAGCCATATTCACTTAACAACCATGTTACTAACTTAAACAAATGCAGTGATTCACTTAACAGTTGTGGCAAGAAAGATCATAAAATATGTAAAAACTTACTTAATAACAGTCTTGCTTAGCAACAGAAATTTTGGACACAGTTGTGATCATAAATCAAGGACTACTTATATAGAGAATTCAGGAAAGCCACAATTCAATGGAATAATACCAGATGAGCAAGCCATGAAGGAAAAGGACAATATTGCCTGTTCTTACCATTTTAACTGATTTTTTTAAAATTTAGGGTTGTCATTTCTTCCAGTGCTGTTGTAACTTTGCATGGTTACTAAATAAAATGTTGTAAGTTGAGAACTACCTGTAAATGGTGGGCATGAAAATAGTTGATACCTATAAAGGATAGCATTTCCAAAATAAGATGATTATGCAAATACTGGTTATATCCCCGAATCACCATTTGGGAGGCATATGGTGGCAGCACCTTTGAGGAACAGACTTAAGAACCATGGTGGCACAGTGGTTAGAGTGTAGTACTGCAAGCTACTTCTGCTGGCTGCTGGCTGCCTGCATTTTGGCAGTTTAAATCTGACCAGGCTCAAGGTTGACTCAGCCTTCCATTCTTCCAAGGCTGATAAAATTGAGGACCCAGATTATTGGGAGCAATATGCTGACTCTGTAAAACCACTTAAGAAGGCTGTAAAGCACTGTAAAGCAGTATATACAGTATGTCTAAATGCTATTGCTATCAAGGAGCTGTGGTTAGAATGTAGTACTGCTGGTTGCCAGTTTGTAGTACTGCCGGTTCAGCAGTTTGATTCTTACTGGCTCAAGGTTGACTCAGTCTTCCAAGGTCAGTAAAATGAGGACCTAGATTATTGGGGACACTATGCTGACTTTGTAAACCACTTAGAGAGGGCTCTAAAGCACTGTGAAGCAGTATATAAGTCTAAGTGCTATTGCTATTGTTATCTGCCAAAGTTCTAGTATTATCTCAAACCGACTGCTTTCTAATTTGGCCCTTATTTTTTTCCCAATGTTCAAAGAATAAATACAAAGGACAAAAAAATCAGGGGTGAAGGTGAAATGATAGTTCCCAGCTGCCCTGTGATGCTTCTGATCAATGTTCCTGTGTGTCATCATCAGTAAGAACCACATTAAAGTTAAAAGAAATCCTTCCAGAAGGCACTTTGTTGACAGAACCCAAACTTGACTACTAGAGTTATCTTACCAATGTATGTTACATAAAACATTACATTACAAACGTACGTTCAGTAATTTGAATGGCAAATTATACTTGTTTCCAAGTTTTTTCCCTTCATATTTCTGCTACTTTTGGTAGTGCATACTGATGTTGGACTTGACCATGACAAGGAAATAAGATCCCATAACAATTAACATGTCAACATTATGCTATTTTTTGTTCTTACACTTCATTCTACTAACATTTGTTTAACTTAATTCATTTGATAATGTAGGCTGAGTGTTGTCTGTCATATAAAACCTCCAGTACAGTGTTCCCCAACAGAGGTGGTAATCAGCAGGTTCTGATCAGTTCTGGAGAACCAGTAGCGGACATTTTGAGTAGTTTGGAGAACCGGAAAATACCATCTCTGACTGGCCCCGCCCCCATCTATTCTCTGCCTCCCAAATCCCAGCTGATCGGCTGGGTCTTCTTTTGTTGCCCTGCACGGGAGAATGGAGCTGGAAAGCAGGTTAGTGGGGTGGGGAGGGAATGGGGATTTTACACCAAGCCTGCCCACAGAACTGGTAGTAAATTTTTTTGAATCCAACCACTGGTCCCCAACCTTTCTGGCATCAGGGACCGGTTTCGTAGAAAACAATTTTTCTATGGACTGAGGGAGGGAGGGATATGCTACCTACATTCCGTATGTGTGCAGACAAAGCTTTGCTTTCTTGCACAGCCCAGTTCCTAGCAGGCCATGGACTGGTCCATGGCCTGGGGATTGGGGACCCCTGCTCTGGTATTTAAAGGCTGCACATAATTCATTCAAAATGTTCCATGATGGCAGCCAAAAAATTGCAAGGTGATTTTTTTTTTGGTGAAATCTGAAGGAATTTCAGATTATAGGAATAATCTCAGATATAAATTTGGGGGAATCAATCATTTTTTCCTAGAAAATGTAGTGCATAGATAGGTAATACTAATTGAATTTAAAGTGATTGACATATTTCTGAAAATAATAATAGCACCAATAATAATATAGCAATAGCAGCACTTAGACTTATATACCACTTCACAGTGCTTTACAGCCCTCTCAAGTGGTTTACATGATCAGCCTATTTCCCCCAACAATATTGGTCCTCATTTTACCCACCTCAGAAGGATGGAAAGCTGAGCCAATCTTGAGCCGGTGGCCTTGAATTGCTGAACTGCTGGCAGTCAGCAGAAGTAGCCTGCAGTACTGCGCTCTAAACACTGTGCCACTGTGGCTCATAATATAATAATAAAACACTTGAAATTATACCTAATCTAATTTTATTTCCAAGTTCTGAAAGGATATATATTAATTAAAGCAGGATAAATGAGTGAAATATGATATGTGTCGATTTTTTTATTGCTATAAGAATAGGTTTATAGAATATCACATTCCTAACAAGAGGGAAAAAAACGAATGGGCTTTTTTACACAGGTGAAAGGAATTGGTGGAAAATCATACTTTGTGAAAAGTTTAAAACTAGAAACAAAAAATTCATTTTATATACCTCGCATTTCAATGATTTATAAAGAAGCACACCTACATATATATTTTCTTCCTTTGATTCTAAACGATTTAGATTCTTAGATATCACATTAATTCCAAATAGGTTCGTAAATAAAACAAGTCAAGTTGAAAAATTTCCTGCCTGTTACAGAATAATGTGACAAAATAAATATATTGATTGTTTGGAATTGAGGTGCATGCTAATTCTTGCGTTCTCTTTAAGCTGCCCAAAATATTCTTCAGTTTTGGAATCCAAGCTGCAAATAAATACTGAACCTATTTAATGGATAGAGATATTTCACCAAACCCTTTTTAATAAGTGTCACCATTTATTGATTTTTAAAATACTGTTGCTTTCCTTGTTTCTACCACTTTTTCCCCTAGCACTTTACAGCTTTTGGGTCACTCAAAAGGAATCTGGGAACCTCCAGTGAGTTAAAAAGTGCCAAGACTAATTTCATGAATCTGGCCACTTTTCTTTAAATTGATTGCAATGCTTCCTGCTTCAAATGCTTGGGATAACATAGTTAAAATGCCAAAAGGGAGGCCACTGAATGAGAACATGGATTTAGAGACTAAGTAAGCTATTTTATAGAGAACAGAGGTTTTTTCTTTTTTGAAAGATAAGCAGAATATAGTCCTTTATTTGAAGACACTTTGGTTTTGAAAGACTCCAAGTTTGCACTGAAAATATAAAACCAGGTGTGTGTGTGTGTGTGTGTGTGTGTATTCACATTGTATGCAAATCTTTTCTTTTTATTCTCTCTCTCTCTCCGTTTCTCCCTCTCTCCCTCTCTCCTTTCCTGCTCCAATGGAAGAGTTATCTTGACAAGCAAACAGCCAACCAGAATGGCAAAAGAACATGGGCAGAAAAATATCTTTTTCCAACACCATAAAATATATATTTATAAAATACCCTGCAGGATTTCTTCCCAGAACTAGTTTTAGAGAGAAGTTCACACTGATTCCCAAAAGGTTTAGCTGACCTAACACCTGACTTTTTGATATTTAAATTTTTATTAAGTTTATCAACATATAAAATACAAAATAAAATAGCAGGAAAATGGGAAGGGAAAGAAGTGTAAAGGGGAAAAAAAAGAAGAAAAGCATTGACTTCCAATTCTTCTTAATGCAGTAATATATGATAATAACATTGCAGTCTCAACTTTTTTTATTTTTACATGCTAATATATATTAGCCATTTCTATAATAACAAACCTATCTAATCTGCAAACCCCAAAGTCAAAGTTTCATTTTTCTTTCATCTCAAACACAAAATCCAGAAGTGGTTTCCTTTGATTGAAATGATCAATTTAGTCATCTCCACTAGTCCCATCAGTTTTTCCAACCAATCATCCATTGTGCAAATTAAAGTAGCTTTCCATTGGCCTAAAGCCTGACTTGAAACATTTCTACAATTGAAAATCCAGCCTCTTGCAACTAGTCTTATCCTGCATATGCTCATTGCTTTTGGCAATCCATCATGGATTCCCGCCTTTCAGCTGCCATTGATTATTCCTCTCAAATATTTAGTCTGGAAGATACTTTTTTCAGCCAATGCACATTGCAGTGATGGCAATATGATTCATGTTAGAGATGAGCCTGAATGAGTCCTTCAATGGATGCTGCCGCAGTATATTTATACAATGTTATCCAGGCACAAAGAGTTCCTTGAAGAAAAGATATTGTCTCAGCTACAGAGCTAAGATGTAATTTATCTATTATCCCTTAAGCATTAAGGGAAAAGGATTACAAAGCAGAATGATAAAATCAGATCCTGTTACATAAGCGACGATGAAGACAATAAAAGGACAACTGGATTGATCATCCTGTTTGAATGAAAAGTTGTGATCTCTGACATTTGAGTAAAGAATCTTTGTTGTATGCCTTTGGAAAGAGAAAAAGGCAGGGCAATTTTTTTCCCCTTCAGATTCTTTTTTATTTCCCTCTTGTGGTTCATCTGAAGTTTTTTTTTTAACTGACCTGAGAATCAAACTAATCTTCAGAAAGATACATTATTTAAATTTACTTGAAATGAATATTTTCATCTTTTTATCTGATGAGGTAAAAAGTGACTTTTACTGAGTGGGGAGAAATAGAAGCTTTCGTTATCCTGAGAAATGTATTAACTGCAGGCTTATTAATTATTGGTTGTAAGTAGGGCAGGCTGGTTCTACTTTCCTGCTTCTGAATTGCTTTTATAATTTACATCTGAATCCCTCAACATTGGGTGCATCAGTGCTCTGGATAGGACAATTATTATAGAAACTGCAAACTAACTCAGTTCTATTTTGGATGGCAATATAAACACTGAGGTGAACATTTGAGGTGAACTCAAGACCAGTCCTTTCAGATCAGGCCAATATTTTAGTTTAGCATTTGTCTTTTTCTCTTTGTTGTTGCTTTTATGTATTTGCTGTATACCATTTTATGGAGAAGAGAATATGTCATTGCATCATTGTAGTTTCTGGTGACTCCTGACACTTTTCATCAAAAAATCAAACACACATTTTAAACAAACAAAAATAGGAATAAAAGCAGGTATAAAAGTGTGATGCAATTTCAGTGGGCTCTTTGGCATCGGGAACTGCCAACTGATTTTGGGGCAATGCATTGGACCATCTGATAGATCATTTTTACACAGTGGTTTTGAAAGACAGTATAGTTATTAAACAAAAAGACCAATTCTGTTTCAACCCTAAGACTTGGTCTGAATCCCAGTTACAAACTTTCCAGAGAATCTACTACTTCCATTTCCTTAAAATGGAAGAATGGAAACTGGATCATGGTTCAAAATTTCTGGTACCAGGAAGGACCTCTTGAGGAATAGGCACACCACCTCTTTCATCAAATTTGATGAAAATGCTCTCCTCCCAAAGAGGAATTGAAAACTTTATGGAGTCACTCTGTCATGTTCTCTCCAGCAAACTGAAAAAAACAACAACAATAGACACATGGATCTTGGCCAAATGAAGTTCAAGATAAGCATTGTCAAATGTCACTTCAGCTGCCTCATTGGACTCTAGTCATGAAACATCAGGAATATGGTGAAACTGAGCAAAATATTGAACTAAAAATTCAGAATGACCAGATGGTAGTATTTCCTGCCGATCCTTCTCTAACAACTATGGGAAACCTTAAATAAGGCTACTAGACAGCTTTAGACTCATCCGACCATGATTATTTCTGTTGGCTGATTTTCCTCTGAAGTTTTGCCTAGCTCCAATAGACTGACATGATGTAATGGAACATATGGATGGCCTTGGGGGATGAGGAAAAGAGATGATGTGCTGGGAATGATAAGACAAGAGATGGAGGAGCCTGAAGTCACCTAAAGGTCAGAGAAAAAATGTAGGAAAGACCAGCCTGAATTACTCAGATGATTAAAAGTGATGGCAGGAGGTTATTATCTTCAGACTTGCAAGATTCTGTTATAATAAAATAGATTTAGCTCATCTAGTCAGGTTTCCTGTCTGGTTTACTCAGGAGGGATCACAACCTGTAAGTGGAATTGCAATAATAAATAATGATATGATGATGATTAGCTATATTGTGTACATCTTATCATTGTAAGATCCATCCAATTGATCAGATTATGGGTGGACATTAGGTTAAACTCAATTGATATCACTGAATTCGGCTCAACCCCTCGGTGACTATATGAATAGTTGTTTGCCATTTAGCCTGTTTCTGGTGACAATCTTTGGCTTTTCCAAGAACATTCTAGTAATATTTTGATCACATGCATCCTACTTATTTGTTGTCGTTTCATTCATATATGTCCTCCAACTGTGCCAACACTAGGAGTTTAATTTCTCTAGTGTGTTATCCACTCATGGCCCAAAGATGTGAATTTTTGCTTGCTGATCATTTTCTCAAGGGGGCTATTAGATTTGTTGTAAAAACAGCATTTTTTTTTGTAAAAACAGACTAGTTTAAAAAAATGGAAAATAAACATGTAAGAGTGAAACCCTGTTCTTGGATTATATTAAGATTATTGTAAAAACATGATCCCCAAAGCTATTTTAGTTTCGTCTGTATCCAAGTGATACATCATAAACAGGTTTTGGAATTTCTCTAAAGTTTAGAAGGAGAGATGAATGTTTACAGAATCACTTATCCAAAACAACCGTCTGTATTTACAATTGGTTATTGAAGCTTCACTACATTTTCTAGTTCTTCAGCTTCAGCACCTTCCTCTGTGCAAAATCAGTTGGGAATTCATGACCAAAAATGTTACTGGTTACCAATGTTTTTGGTAACTGCAGAGCATAAGAGAATAAAATAAGAAGACACCTGGTATATTGGTCCCATACAATTTAAGATTCATGAAACAGATAAGAGAATAAAATAAGAAAAGATCTGGTATATTAATCCCATACAATTTAAGATTCATGAAACTGTTATGTGTCATGTTCTGCCAGATATTTGAAAATATCCATTTTTTTTGCAGTATCATGTGGACCATAGGATCACCTCTAATGGATCATTGTAAATATTTTGTTTTTAATGGAACACTTGCTGTAGTCAATGAAAAAAGCTGGAAGAAATATCATATAGATATAGTGATATAACCATATCATCTACCTAAATCCATATCCATATCCACATCTCTATCTCTATATCCATATTTATATCTATTACCTTGAGTTACTTATGAAGTAATAAAGATGATGTAAAAATCAAATAAATAATGTTCATAAACTGCAGCTAAACAAAATCTCTCCCAAGGACCCTAATCCTAATTGGTGCTGCTTGATTTCCTTTTATTTCTCCAATCATGGTTTTTTAGCAGAATATGTATATTTTTCTCCTCCAGATGTTCCTGCTTTGGACATTGTGCCATTACAATTGCTGCTGCCTATAATATTATCTTGTCAAGATCTGGACTGTTGCCAGGGCCACTAATATTACCTGCCTTTGTTTTCCTTTGAGTGAGCACAGTCATTGATTTAACTACCCATACTGCCAAGATAGCAATGTTAATTTAAAGAATAGAGGTCTGGCTGTGCAGTTTTCTTGGAGAGCTCCTTTGGCAGCCAAGTCAGCTTATATTGGCTCACTGGCAAAGACAAATCCTAGCCCACAAGGTTCTTATAGCGACTTGTAAGGATACTTCAGCATCTTTGGTTTTGCATCACTTTGGGAACAAGTTTAGATCTGATTGTTTCTCATTGCATTGCTTTTGGGGAGAAACTGAGTTCAATTATTTCTTCTTCTGATCCGTTTGATCTGAAACTATAGAAAATTGCATTTTCCATTGAATAGCTACAGCTCTACAGATCTTGTGGGATGTCTATTTCCCTAAAGACAGGATCTACAGATCCCTTACATCCTGGACATAAATTGTCTCAACTACTACCCTCAGAACAATGTTATAGAGCATTGCACACCAGAACAACTAGACACAAGGACAGTTTTTCCCTGCATGCCATCACTCTGCTAAAGAACTAATTCCCACAACACTGCCAACTATTTACTAAGACTGTATTATATTCTTCTCCTCATCCTTCCTATTACCTATCTCCTTTTACTTACAGCTATAACCTTGTTGCTTGTATCTTTACAATTATATTGTTTTATTTAGTTTCCTAGTATGATTTTGATTGCTTATTTAGTATCTTATAATTTTTGATTAATGTATTTTTATGTACACTGGGGGCTTATGCACTGAAGACAAATTCCTTGGGTGTCCAATCACACTTGACCAATAAAGAATTATATTCTATTCTTTGACACTCCCTCCCAGTTCCTCAAATCAAGCCAGCCACTATTTTGTCTTCCCCAGATTGAAAATAGAGCACCCCATTTCTGGAACTTCTATTTTCCCAGGCACATTACTTAACCTTTCCTCTCTATCTCCCAAATACAGACACCATGCTGTTCATGGCATCATGGTCACAGATATTTTAAAAAAATAGTCTGGCTACAAGATAACTGACACATTAACATTTCAATTTCTCAGCTTTTAGGTAGTCCCAAAGGTGCTTTTTCAAGAGGCAACTGGATTTTCCAGGTGCCTCTTGAAAAGCACCTTTGGGACAACCTTGACCTGGATAACTGAGAATCTCCATAGACATCCAGCTTTTAGGTACTTTTATTTATTATTTTATTTATTTATTTTATTGGACTTATATGCTGCCCTCTCTGCCTAGGGACTCAGGGCGGCTTACAATAAAAAATAACAATACAATTAATTAAAAATACATTCAATTAGTGAATTAAGCCCAATAAAGATTAAAACCCAATAAAAATAAAAATAAGAATAAAACCCCACCCCTTACCCTTCAGTCCAGGCTGGATTGTTGAAACAACCAGGTCTTTAGGTCGCGGCAGAAGGAACGGAGGTCGGGAGCCAACCGGAGCTCCAAGGGGAGTCGATTCCACAGGGTGGGTGCTCCCACAGAGAAGGCTCTACCCCTGGGCACTGCCAGCCGACATTGTCTGGCAGACGGCACCCCAAGAAGGCCCTGCCTTTTAAATGCAACAATATCAATGAGAATCTGGGAAGTGTGTTTGGAGAACTTCATCTCTTCAAAAGAACATGTTTATTTATTATTTATTTTTTACAATTGACCTTCCTTTGCTGAGCTTCCATTATACAGTAACGATCCTGTAGGCGTTTTTTAAATCTAAATCATCAGATGAGACAAATATGCATATTGAAAAAAAATGAACAGGGGACAGAAGTTAGCAATTTTGTTTTATTTCCTTTTTTTGTGTGCTGAGTGGCTTAGGACATTTTTTTTATTGATTTATTTTGCTGCATTATAAATAAATGAGAGGTCAGGACTATGGTTTGATGACAGGCCTTGCAATCTGTTGTTGGTGAATCGAAACAAAAGAAAATGGACACAAACGATTTCATGTAGCATTCTTTGTATGTTCTCTGCAGTTTTAGGTCAGCAGAAATAATAATAAAAAAAGAGTTGTGTGTCAATTGCAAACTGCTTGGTGAAAAGATTGGTGATAGGAGAAATGCTTGCGATGCAGAAGTTCTATGAAGTGGTTCCTTCATTGTTCAGGAACTTTGTTGTAGTGTTATTGCTTTAAAGACCATCTGCAACTCAGTTTTCCTTCCTTTCTCTACTTGGCAGAAATTATTCATCAGTCTAAGGTTCCACAAATATTTGCAGTTGCCTCGAGCTTAAATTACTGAAATTACTGGGACAATATTTAGAAGACAGATTTCAGCACTCCTTTCTAAACCCAAACCCTAACAGCAGCAGAAAATTAGCAACAAAGAACAAAAGATGCCTGGTGCAGAATTAAATGGCTCACCATTTTTCAAAATCATTTCTATGCTTTACGGATCTATATTCAGGGAGGAGAAAATGGCCTGGATGTGTCACTGGCTGCGGCCAAGCATAGGCCAAACAGCAATCGAATGGGGATGGCCTTAATTAGCATTCTTATGTTGGATCCAGTGACCTAAATGACCTTTCAAACTCCATAGTGCTCAGTTTTTGCGCCCCCCCCGAGAGTTACGTGTGGCTGATGAGCAAATGTACATAACGATGACTGCAAGGAAAAAATAATAATTCGATGACAAAGTACATGCATCGCCTGTAAAAACCTAGGTTTAATAATGGAAAAGCCTGTGCCCAAATTAGTGTAAAACAGAGGTTGTGGAACTTGTCGATCTCTTTAATTTGCTGGACTACAGGGAGTCCTCAATTTATGACCACCGCTGAGCCCAAAATGTATGTTGCTAAGTCAGAAATGTCAAAAAGCACTGTCCCATTTTACGTCTTTTCTCACCATGTTCGTTAAGTGAATCACTGCAGTTCTCAAATGACCAACATGGTTGTTAAGGGAATCCAGTTTCCCCATTGATTTTGCTTGTCAGAAGGTTGCAAAAGGGGATCCCGTGGCTCTGGAACACTGGAACTGTCATAAGTATGAAGCAATTGAAAAGCATCTTAATTTAAATCCTGTGACCATGGGGATGCTGCAATGGTCATAAGTGTGAAAAATGAGTCACTTTTTTCAGTGCTGTTGTAACTTCAAACGGTCACTAAATGAATGGTTGTAAGTCAAGGACTACCTGCATTACTTTTAACAGCCAGATGGTGTGGTTAAGTGAAATGGTGAGCAAATCTGGGAGTTATAGTGGAGCAAAAGGGCCCAGCAGAGACTTCTCAGAAAACAACAACTGAATTAAAAACTGCTGGTGACTTTCTACCGCTGCACCATGGAGAGTATCTTAACTTACTGCACCTCTGTATGGTTTGCCAACTGCACAGTGGCAGATAGCAAAGCACTCCAGAGGGTTAATGTCTTGCCCAGATGATCATTGGTTGCCCTCTCCCCTCTTTGGAAGAGCTTTATAGCTCCTGCTGCCTTAAGAAAGTTCAAAACATTCTCAAAGATCCATCTCATCCTGGGCACCTTTTTTTGAACTATTACCATCTGGCAGACGGTACAGAATAATAAAAACAAGCACAAATAGGCTGAAAAACAGCTTCTATCCCAGGGCAGTAGCTCTTTTGAATTCTACTGTATAGTGCAGTATTGGTGCAGTGTCAGGAGTTTTCGGTTCAATGTGTGGAGGGTGAAGGATGTGTGTTTGTGTTTATTTTCATGGTTATGATGTGCACTGAAGATGGTGTTTGATTTCGTTGTACGAGATGCAATGACAATAAAGTAAACTAAACTAAACTAAACAAGAATTCTTCCAAGATGGAAGAATTCAGATTGCCCTCTCTTGATGGAGACAATACTTATATGGACCAATAAACTGAACAGTTCAGGTATTGTTTAATTAATAATTACAGTTTCAGGTATTGTTATGGGTATGCTGTTCTACCTTCCATCATGTCACTGCTTCCCAAATTTTCCCTTCATTATCTAAAATCATTTATCAGAAAATTTTACTTACTTACTTCTTGAACTGTAAGAACTGGTCATAAATGCCTTCCTTCAGCACTATTATAACTTTGAACAGTTGTTGAAAGAACGGTCATAACTCAATGGCATATTATAAAAAGTACAATCCTAGAATGATCTTTATATCATTTCAACAAATTACCATTGGTAATTTCATCAATTTTTTTTGTCTTAATAGGCAAACTTTGGGAGTTTTTCAAATGTATATTGGTACCCATGGCAGTTTTTAAGTCAATTTAAATACCCCTATTATAAAAGATAACAGGGTAACAAAATAATAGAATGGAATAACAAAATAATGACAGAGTTGGAAGGGACCTTGGAGGTCTTCTAGTCCAACCCACTGCTCAACAGGGAACCCTATACCAATTCAGACAAATGGTTGCCCATTGTCTTCTTAAAAACCACCAATGTTGGAGCACCCACAACTTCTGGTGGCCAGTTGTTTCATTATAATGTTATAAGTTCTTCCACTATAAATGATATAATGATAATGAATCTATGTAACATTAGCCATAGAAAAATCATTTTTAGCCAATTTTGGATAACATACACAGATTTGTAAAACATTGGATTATGTACAGAAACACATTTTAAAGGCTATTTGCTAGGAAAAACCAATTTTCCTCTTCTCCAACTAACCATTTTCTCACTCATGTGAAAATTTAATATGAATGGGCAGTCTTAATCACTGCTACACCATTTGAACTCATTGGAAATCATGCCCGCTCTAGCTGGTATCTTTTCAAATCTCCCCCAGCCACTTGCCCCAGTCCCCCACCCTGAATTATCTTTCTTGATCATAAAAAGAATCCAGGGAAATAAGTCTTGAAGTTTTTAGAAAATATTGACTCAGCAAACAGTGCTTTGACATTACTCACATATGAAGATATTCCAGTATTAACTTAGAATAATGGTTTTATATATATAAGCAAATGGTCATCTATTTATAATAAGCCAGAGAGCCATTAAAGGCAAGGTGTTGCATACATTATAGATATGTTATGTATATATAATGAGCAATTTCTTAAAATAAATTTTGGAGAGGAGTATTTTCTGTAAACAGGCCAGCTAAATTTCTTTCCTTTTAAGAACATGCAATTAAATAGAGAGTGGGCTGCCCCCCCCCAAAAAGGAGGGGGGACATATGAAAATGCACCTGGACTTTTCTGTATATTTAAACACAAGGCAATTAAATTGATTCTGGCATGTTTTCTACATTATTCTGAATGCCATAAAGCTTTTAGCCACTTATCATGGCCTATTTTTCTCTCTCTTGCTTTGGTGCAAGTACAATCTACAGGCATCTATTGTGCAGCACCCAGTTCCTTTTTAAATACTGTTTTCAAAAGAAGGAGGATTAAATCTATATAGCTGGAACTTAATTCTGACCTGAAGGGCAACTGCCTCATTGCATTCACTTTTAAGGTGAAATCTAGTAACCGAGAAGCAATGCCAATCCATCATGACAGAGACAAGACTTCTCTTTGAAGGATATGTCCTGATGATGAACTCCAGGTTATTTCCCCTGTGGGACTGAGTTTAGTATAGAAACCCTCTCCCCCGTCTCATTCTGTATGTGTGTATAGGAAGGAAGGAAGGAAGGAAGGAAGGAAGGAAGGAAGGAAGGAAGGAAGGAAGGAAGGAAGGAAGGAAGGAAGGAGAAGTGGTATTCAGCAGGTTCGGACCAGTTCTGAAGAATCGGTAGCAGAAATTTTGAGTAGTTTAGAGAACTGGCATGGCCCCACTCCCATCTATGCCTGATCATCTCCAGCTGATTGCCTGGATCTTCTTTTGTTGCCCTGCACAGGAGAATGGAGCTAGAAAACAGGTTAGTGGGGTGGGGAGGGAGTGGGATTTTGAAGGAAGTCAGGCAGGCAGGCAGGAAAGAAAGGAAGGAAGGAAAGAAAGGAGGAAGGAAGGAAAGGATGAGGTACCACTGATTAAGGTCTGCTTCTGGTTCTATCAAAAGAAAAGTCCTCTGTGCAGGCCTTCCATCTTTCTCTCTATAACTGGTGTGCATGAGAGAGAGAAAGAGAAAGAAGAAGAAAGAGGGAGAGTGAATGTGTTAAGAGGAAAGAAGTAGAAGAGCACCAGATATTAGAAGGCATTGTTATCTAAATCTGCCTTGATCCACCCATAAAATTCCTTATGTGGGTTGATTGCTTACCCATTGCTTTGTCTCAAACTAGAGCTGTGCACCAGCCAGAATCTTTTGGTCTGGTTCCAATTCAGTGTCTTTGGAAAAAATCTTGATTCAGTCGGGCCTGAGTCAGAGGCCACCTAGTTAAAAGTCTTACCTTCTTAGTTTCCTTTTTAAATAAAAAAATAAAAAAAAGAAAGCAGCATCTGAAATGGTGCTTTTGTTCAAGTAACTGTATACATCATTTGCAGGCTTAGTTATCCTTCCTGTGAAGCCACACACACACACACACACACACACACACACTTTCACTACTTTTGCATACAGAGTAAACCAGGAGATTGTGAATTCTAGTCCTACTCTAGACATGAGAGCTGGCTAGGTGACTTTGGACCAGTCTCTCTCTCTCTCTCTATCTCCTCGCCTTATAATCAGCCACCCCCGAGTTATTTATCAAAATATTAAAGGTGGGAAATAAATAAATAGATAAAATTTTAAAAAATGAATTTGGCAAATAACCTAGTAAACTTGGAAGTGGGAATTGAAACTGAGACTCTGTTAATTCTGATTTTTCTTAAAAAAAGAGGGAACTTTCTATATTATTTGTTCTTTTAGAGAAAAATCTGATGGCTTTTACCAAAAGTGAAGGACTTCCCCTCAATGCCATGATTAGAGAGCCCTCACTATGTCACCTCTTGGTCATTAAGAGGTGGACCACTCAGTCACACCTCTCCATTGACTTTCCTTCTATCTTCTTCATTTTGGCATTTTACAAAAAAAAAAAAGAATTGAAAGCACCTTTTTTTTTCTTTTATAGAAGTGATGTCTTAGGAATGCAACCCTTTAGAGGTGCTGATCTATACAAAAAAAGTCCTCTTGTTTAAGTTTAATGTGGGTTTTTGTAGGATTTGTTCTTTAGCTCATAGACTCACAAAAATCACTTTGAGAACTGAGTTTGGATTAAATATCTGCAATATCATGCATTACCTTCTCCCTTAAACTGTGGCTTGGGAATCGGATTGTGAAAGGATTCTGCTGAACTCTTCCCAGTTTACAGTTTTTTTCCTCGTGAATAAATCTAGCAACAATGCAATGCACCCTTTTAGACTGATGGGTGTAATGGATCAATTTTCATCCCCATTCCTGGGAAATCCAATGAAATATTGGAAAATGCATTTCTTGGTTGTGCATGATAAACAGATATACCTTTAGCATTATTCAAACTATTTTGTCAAAGGAAATGGTTATCCTAGTACAATCCTTTTAGCTCTGACACAGAATAAATGGTTAAAGCAAACAGGGACTTATTAGAAATCAATGTCTTGTTACTAAACAGGGCTGAGGCTGCAAAACTAACGCTCAGCCTTGTGAATAATCTCTCTCTCTCTCTCTCTCTCCCTCCCTCCCTCTTTCCCTCTCCCTCTCCCCTTGCTTTACCTTTAATACCTTTAAAATTAGTCTCTGCTTCTCCACTGTAGTTTGCAGTTTTAAACTACATTACTAATTAACCAACACTATGCAATTACTTCCCACAACTGAACAACTCAAAGATTTGTCTTCTCTGTAATACTGTATCTTCTTGATCTTGGACTCAGGAAAACTCTACAGTTGTCTTGCAGTTTATGAAGGGTCTACTATAACTGATACTAGCTTTCTGAGGTAAAATATATTTGTAATGAACTTTCTTAAAAATACCTTGAGATGGTTAGATCCCTGCTTCTTTCCTACTTTCTATGGAATAGTTTGCATACCTAAGACTGCCACCTCAGTATCTTTGACTGTTGCTAAGCCTTTGTCGTCATCTGGTAAAATGAAGTAATAAAGAATGGGCATTGTAATAGTAAAAGTAACTATCCAGTTAGGAAAGTTTGAACAATTTGAGGAACAGATACTTAGAGCTGGCAAGGAAGAGGATAACACTCTCTAGATTTAGTTAAAAAGTCATTAAGTTGTAACGCAGAAGGCATTTTGTGGGACTGAAATAAATTTGGGTTAGATTTTCACAAGTGGAAAATAAGAATAACTCAAAGAACTGAGTTTTGATTAATGACCTCTCTTAAATATAGAAGGATGGGGGAAGTTTATTGCTGCAGGACAAAAATAAACCATGTTTTCACCATTTTTCTGTTTTGGTTTTCTGTTTTCTGTCTTCTTCCTCCCCCCGCTCCTCCTCCTCCTCCTCAAATCTTCCAAAGATAACTTACAGACCATCTCTCTTACTCAGTGCAGATTAAAGAAAGTAGCCACACTCATTTATTTCTAAGCAATGATACATAAAGCCTGATTCAACTGTTGATTTGGAATAGGCATGCAAATCATTATACTGAATGATAAGGGAAAATGAATTTCTTTTCAGGTTAACTGAGATATTTTGCTGGGCCATTTAATTATATAAAGCTGACAGTTTGAAGCAGAAATATTAGACCTGGAGGCTACCTTGGCTTCCCAATAACAATTCATCAGGCTATGACAGATAGTACAAACAAGTAGCAAACTAGTAAATTAACAGGCCAAGGATCTGGTTTGCAACCAATGAGATATATTATGGGCAGTGAGATTGGATATTTCAATCATTTACCATTTATATTTTTATTTCTGTAAATGAGATATTGTTTTTACAGGGTATACAAGAGACAGTTGGGTGCAGAGGTTAAAGGCACTGGATTATGGACTGGGAGTCTTAGAATACTAGTTTTGCCTTAAGCATAGCTGACTTTGTGCCAGGAAGAAGGCCATGGCAAACCGCTATGAAAATGTGGGCCAAGAAACCTGCATGAATATTGACAGGCATCAAGACTGACTTGAAGATCACCAACCCCAAAAGCTACATAAGTATTTCATTTATTTATTTGTAAGTCTGCTATATCTATGTCATGCTTGTATGCCGGCCTGTTTGCTATCCAGCTCTTGCTTACTTAGCAGTTCAAAAGCATGCAAATGCAAGTAGATAAATAGGTACCACTGAGGTGTGATGGTAACAGCCTTCCGTGCATATAGTCATGGTGGCCACATGACCATGGAAGTGTCTTTGGACAATGCACTGAACACAAATGGAAAGGGGAACTTTTATCTTTATCTGCTTCTTTTCTCTACAATATTCTCTGGCAATATTTTTAAAGCTTAATAAATGCCTATCAATCAATCAAATCAATTAAACTTTTATTGTCAATTCACAACATGTGCACAATGAAATTGAAATAAGCCTCCTTCGTGCTGGCCCTGCAAGTCTATCATATTAAAGTCTATCCCTACTCCCCCCTCCCATTTTGGCTTAGCTAATATAAACAGCTGGAACATTATTATTATTTTTGCAGCAAATTTGATGTGGAAGAGACAGCTTAAGACTTTCTTTTCCTTTCAAGTACCCACTTATGCATTTTTCTTTGGGGATATTTTACATTTCCCCTCCCATTAAATATATGTAAATTGGATTGCCTTCATACATTAATTTTATATTATAATTGCACAGAAACAATGTAGCTGCGGTGAATTGTGATATTTGCACAAGAGGCCAACCTTCCTACAAAGGCCATTATAATGTGGGAAAAGAAAAGGAAATAAGTTCAGATTCTTCTCAGCTGTTGAGAAAGAACATAGTGTCACAGTTTCCACTGTGACATGGAAAAGGCAAAGATCTGGGAAAGTGATAGGAATAATAATGAAAAAGTAGAAGTGTGAATGTCTCTCCTAATGCTCAATGAAGAAATGTCTTAAACCCTGAAGTGACACTTCCAATTCAGCTCAGACCAAAAGTAGATGATTATTCTTCACCGTAATGTGATCTAAAAGTAGCTTCTTAAAAATTCTTTATTAAAGAATGACTTTTGGCCACAATCCAACAGGACGAGAATAGTTATTTAATGAACCGCTGATCCATGCTGTAAAAATCTGTAGGCACCCTATATGGCAGCCAAAATTTAGAGTTGTCTTTTTTTTGTTGCTTCTATATACAGTAGGAGTCATCTAAATTTTGCAGCTATGATCGAGACCTATTTAAAGTCATTGCTAATATATTATTAAGAGATAAATGTGAAGGAACTATTTAGGGTTACTAGATCTGAGCTGTAAATCTCTGAATGATCTTTAGAGAGCAGCAAAGTATTTTAGTTTTGCAGGTCCTTTGCTCCCACCTAGTGGTCGTTTGGAATATTGCAACTCTGATATGTTAATCTTGGAGCATTTGGAGCAGTATTCCAAGTAGGAGTTGAAAAAAAAGGGAGTTTAAATTTCCTTAAGATGTCATAACTTTTATCCTGGTTTTGTTAGAGTGTGCTTTTGACAAATTTTAACTTCACAGTCTTTTATTTTTCAGACAGAACTCAGTGATTCCAAAATAGTGCCATGTATCACAACACACACACATACATACATATATATTTCCTCCAAAAGGATCAGTTACCAAATTTCTTTTTTATGAGGCCCCTGAAGATTTTTGCAAAATAATAAGTCAGCATCATTTTTAGCTATAGCTGATCATATTTATTGCTAATTCTTAAAACTTTCCCTTAAAAGAAAACAAGTCAAGAACCTGCCCAGCTCCCTCAGGAATAATGGTTATTTCCCTCAGTTTGATAATTTAATTCTGATTTGTAAACTTGTGCAGTTATAGTATAATAGTTATTAAAAAAAAGAGTGGGCAGTCAACTCTAATCTGTCTTTAGGAAAATGAAAACTGCTTGCTGGTACAGGTAGAGTAAATCCAGGCTGTTTTTATTAAATAAATATGATATTTCAGGGCCTGGAAAAACTGGAGGATTATATAATTGAACAATTTAGCCTATATGAAAGGGGAATGAAAACTGATTTAAGTATAAGGGATACATAAAAACAAAAAAAATATGCTGGTAAAAAAAGACTGGAGAAATATGTGTATTTATACTGGCTGGTATATAGATAATACTATAAATTCATAGAAAGAAAGCTTTACAGATAGGCCCTGAGTCTGACTTATGACCAGACATTTAGTAACTGATCGAAGTTATTAGTGATTCCACCCTCCCCCAAAGGTACTTGTGACCTGTCTCCAAAGTTCCAGTGGCCACTCCCCCCCATGGTCATGTGATCACTTTTGGTTGCTTGGCAACTGGCCCACATTTATGGTTGTTTATGGTCAGGTGAATGCAAGTTATACTGTTTTTATGAAAACTGGCATTTATTTCCAGCTTTTGGCCAAAAATGCCACATAGGGAGCAATGAGTTCCCTTAAGGGCCACAGGTTCATTTAACAATGGATGATGGTGATTTGCTTAATGATCACTGCACAAAAGGTTGTAAAATTGGTTTGGTCACCTGAGTCAGCTGCTTTATGATTATCATGATTATATTACAACCAAAAATGGGCAGGCTCCAGCATATGGTAAATTGAGGACT
Organism: Naja naja; assembly: GCA_009733165.1. Classification (NCBI taxonomy): domain Eukaryota; kingdom Metazoa; phylum Chordata; class Lepidosauria; order Squamata; family Elapidae; genus Naja; species Naja naja. Next base: position 20,277,365 of record CM019150.1, read on the forward strand.
ACCTGTGAATCTTATCACAGCTCTAAGCATGCACACACAGCCAATTATTACTTGGGAATCAGTGCCCTTGATTTCACTGGTAGATGAATTGAGTCTATACATGCAGCAGAAAAAAAATATAACACATGTGGATACTTTCAGATAGACCAAGGAATGTTGTTTCTGTAAATCCCAATTGCTCTGCTATTTAGGGATATTCCACACGCTACAGTGGTGTATGCATTGGAAAAAGACTTCAGAGCACTAAAAGTGTACGTGCAATATGTCTTTAAAATAGCCATATTTTGCTTTCGAGTTTCTGTAAGAGCCACTTAAAGAACAGCTGTTTTTTAAGTCAGCTCATTAAAGCATTCACATCTTTAATAGGATTCCTAAAAAGAGCTGCCTCTTTTTTTCCACACATGGGTAATCCTCAAGAGCGCACCTGTGTCAAACTAGTGGCATCACGTTGCCGTCACGTGACATTTCATGCTGTTTTTGCCATTTGTGGAGCTGGGGTAGGTGTGGCCTGTGCATGATGCATCTGGCCCGCAGGCCACCAGTTTGACACCTCTGCTTTTAAAGAAATATTGCAACTGTCTCCCACTTCTACTACCACTGTTTTCCCAACTCATTTAGAAGCATGCACAACACCCTCTTGCTTCTAAAATTTTCATTTCCACCCAAAAATCTGTTTGAGCAATGATTAAGGGCAAGACAAAGACTGAAGGGATATCCTTTACACTTTGGGAATCTTTTTCAAATTGGGGGATTCTGGGAGTTGCATAATAGTGTTATGATGGACAAGACTGGTGGATAATTAATTCCTTAGTAAGCAAGGAATGGGATCACCAAAATATGCAAACCTCTTTCTAATGGCTAAGTTGTTTTTATCACTTTGAGTCCTTTTCTGAAACAGAGAATACAGGATTCCAACAGGGGAATAAAAAATAAAGCAATATTAATTTACAGTCATGAATAGTTGTTAAAAGAAACTACCCTCCACCTGTTTTCACATGGCAACATTTGCAACCCAGAGCAAATAATTGATAAATTAGTTTCTGATTGCTTCCGTTTGTAAATTAAAATTTAAAAAATGTACCCAAGCTGTTTATTTTAATTTACAATTTTCACTAACCTGAAATTTTCTCTGTAAATTTCTCATTTACAGTTTTCTCTAACCTGAAATACAAGGAGTCAGTTTATTTTATACAAGGTGTTGATATAAATGCTTCTGCATGCAATTTTCTCTCTGAGGTGCATTTAGAATGGAGAAGTGAGTTGAAAAGGTCAGAGAAGTTTTCAATCCAAAGACTTCGGAAAAACAACCTTGAAGTGAAATGGTAATCCACTTCCATAATGTTATGCTTGTCAATGGGAGTCTGGGGAGGTTTCTACAAAATTAGCAAGAGCTGAAGTCAACATGAATCCTTTTTCTTCTACCTCTTAGTTTAGGAAGGATTGAGTTGGTTCATTCATTTAAAAATTGCCAGCATAAAAAATCTAGAACTAATTCAAAATGAGTACAGGTTTATTCCATGATACCTTTAAACAAGAATTGGATTTACTAAGGTAAATAAGAGATAAGGTAGATAAGAGTCAACAGAATTTAAGGAGGGCTGAATTTAGATCTCTTGTGGGCACAAAAGGAATCTACTGTCAGGGTTCCAGTTAACAAGCTCAACGGAATCAAAACTCCAAGGCGGGCATATTTTCAAAGCATAGATTTATTTGGCATGTCATATTGGCACATCTGGGGAAAACCCAACTCTGAAGGGCTTGAGGTTTTCCCCACCCAAATCAAAACCCTAAAGATTTTTCCCCAAGGTCACATGTCCATCACATGGTCCAATCAGGTTGCAGCCCCAATCCTGGCTGGATTTGGTCCATGTTTCTCCAACACGTGGTAGAGCATCCTTGGCTCTCATGGGAAAGAATGCTATTTTGGCTACACATCCCCAGCTATCTCTACCTCCCCCCTCATGTTCCCACAGCTCCAACTGGCCTTGCTGTGGTAGTCCAGAAGATGCTCCCAAAATGGCTGCAGGACTGACATCTAAACTGATGATGTACTTGACCCCTCCCTTGGGCTCAGCCTGTCATCTCCTATAAAAAGGAGAGTCAGACAAAAATGGCCTTTCCTTATTTACAGCCTCACAACCAACATTCAGTCCCAATTTTAAGAGACAACTACATTCTCCATTGAGGTTACAAAAAGGTCTCCTTTCAAGAGGTATTGAAAGTTGGAGCTGGATTTGGAATTAATTGGTTTCCTTCCTTTCCTTCCTCTCTCCTTTCTTGAAAACATTTTTGTGGTGTTCCTTTGGTTTGGACAGAGCCCTTGGGGAATACACAGCCCATGGTTTCCTTTCAGGCTTTCTAATTAATAGAAAGGAATCCTGCAGTGATTCCTGTCTTGCTGTTTCTCAGTTCTTTCCTTCTATTGGGAAAGAGGCTTCTGTTTTCTGTCTTATTCTTGATGCATTTTAAATATTTTTGGGAGGTCTCAGTTATGTTCTTCAGCATACTGCACACTCTACTGTTGGACTCCTGAAGTTGCTATTTTCTGATAGATATTTTTCTGTTCTTTTGTGGCCTCCTTCAGCAGGGAGTTGATACTTCCTGATCTTCAAAAGGTCCCTGAGAGGTTTCCTCATTCCCTCTGTTACTTGATTTGCTCCCTCCAAAATGTATGTCATCAGTTTGGTTCAATGTTTTATGGTACTGCTGAAGGAAGACAAAAACTGACCAAGACAGGTAAGCCTTATCTCATGGCTCTAAATGCTGTGAAATGGGCTTATTTTTCTACTCTTAATTGCATCTGTGGATAGCTGCTCAGCAGGTTTGTTTCAAATTACCAAATTAAAAAAAATTACAGTGAAAAACTTTTAAAAATATATTTAGGCTTATATGTATGCACATGAAATTACGTATTCTGTATTAGAAAGATACTGGAATCATAATATTTTTCCAACAAAACTTTATTTTCAGGAACATAACCTAGATATAATATAGAATTGATTATACTCTCTCCAAATTACATGAAGTTTATGAAGTGATACATACATGAAATGTATGAAGAGTCATGTGATCTATAGACTACAATGATCATAAATTTGAAGATTAGACTGAAGTCAGTTGTTGGAATCAGGAAATAAATAATGTAAATCTTGTCTGTCAAGTCTGTCAATAGATGAGGGACAGAAAGAAGCAGACAAGGTCACAATATATAAAAGTTTGAATAATCACTCTTATGAAACTGTCGTTCTTCCCCACAAAACCCTTAAGACACTCAAAAAGCCAGACAATATTTTATTTTAAAGTTATTTTCCCCACAAGTATAGTATATATCAGTTATTTTATTGTTTAACTCTCTATTTTTTTCCTTCGTAAGACATGACTGGGTGAGCAACCACTGTATTGCTGTGAAGACTATTCTACACTTCTGTTGGATAAAGTTGCTCAAATTTGCTGAGTGTTGGCTCTGGCAAGTCCTGTGGAATTGACTGAGGTATGATCTTGCTTGGTTATTTGGTTGACTTGCTTGAAAAGAGTTATATCACCAAAAGAGCAGTTGTCTACTCAGTGGGTAGAATAGTCCTGTTGGAATCCTCTATTGTGCTAGAGTTACCGTTATAGCCCCCAGAAGGTTGCTAGGCCTTACACACATCCAGTGTAACTCTTTTGAGTCCAATGTTTTCTTAGACTTTGAAAATAGAAACTACCTGAATTCCTGTAGCACCCCTACTAAGTTGGCTTCACCCGATCAGTTAATTCCAGAATTGAACAAAAGAATATATCAATGGCCATCCTTCAGAAAGGGCTAAGTCAGGGGTGTCAAACTCAAGGCCCAGGGCTGGATCCGGCCTGCAGAGTGCTTAAATCCGGCCCACGGGACCAGCCTGGAACTATCAAGGGACCGGCCTGCAGTGCCTCTGGTGGCTAAAATGGGCCACATGTTGCCCTCTGCACCTCACTTTCACCCTCCTTGGCCTCCTGCAGCATCTGCTGGCCAAAAGTGGGCTGAAAATGGCTGAAAAATGGGCTAAAACAGCCAAAAAATGGCCTAAATATGGGCCATGTGGCCTGTTTTTGGCTGGCAGAGTGCTGCAGGGGCCATGGAGAGCGAAGACAAGGTAACGGGAGGCCACTCACGGACCCCTGTGCCTTGATTTGGCCAGTAGGGTGCTGCAGGAGGCATCTATCCTGCCCACTGCCCTGCCCTCCTCTTGCTGCTGGCCTGCAGAGGAGAACTACAATGCTGATCTGACCCTCGAAGAAATCTAGTTTGACACCACTGGGCTAAGTCCTCAGCTTCTGAAGGAGTGTGGTTTCTTGGAATCAGGGAGTCTAAATCAGTGGTGGGTTCAAAAATTTTTACTACTGGTTTTGTGGGCATGGCAGGGGAAGGTTACTGCAAAATCTCCATTCCCTCCCCACCTCACTAACCTGCTTTCCAGCTCCGTTCCCCTGTGCAGGACAACAAAAGAAGACCCAGCCGATCAGCTGGGACTTGGGAAGCAGAGAATAGATGGGGGCAGGGCCAGTCAGAGGTGGTATTTGCCGTCCTCCGAACTACTCAAATTTCTGCTACTGGTTCTCCAGAACTGGTCAGAACCTGCTGAATACCACCTCTGGTCTAAATCCATGCTGATTGAGATAAAGAACTCTAGCCAGAGAACTGTTTATAGGGAGCTTCAATTTTCTTTCCTCACCTGTGGGTTCTTTGGAGATTCCATCTAAGATCAACTATCAAAATTCTATGAAAAAGAACCATATCTTTAAAATCAAAAGCCGATTCTCCTCACCTCTCTCCATTCTTCATTTGCCCATCTCAAACCAGAAACTTTCTATTTTATTCTACATTATCAAGTGAAGTTGTGCCTAGGTGAAATATATTCTGCACTTGATATGCTTATGTGGGTGTATATATACATGAATCTTGCAAATTTCTCTCCCTCTTTGCTGTGGCATAAAGCATAAACACGTTTCTGTTTCTGTGGGGTGGCAGGAGTCTGTATTTATCTTTTTCCCTTTCTCCTCCTGTAGCTCTATAAAGGGAATTATTTCTTGACCCCACCCATTTTCTTGCCTCTCTCTGAGCTCATGCTTCACCTTTCCACATTAGATTGATTAATGTACTAAATTCTCCCAAATTGTCACCAGCTGATTTAATTGCCTTACATACCAACCTCAAATATTCTTTGTGCTAAATTCCCCATAAATTATTTTCTGCCTATAATTTTATTGACCTTTGTTCCATTAGTTTCAAATGTTATTTAATAAATTGTATCGATTACTCACTAGTTGTTTCATTTTTGGGTTTCTGAAACAATTAATCCTGTTTGATAACCTACAGTGTTAAAATCCCAACAGAAATGGTATTATGGGAAGCCCAGTTGTCCTCTATTAGTATTGAATGAAAGCATGGACATGGTAACTAGATATCTGCACAGGCAGAGGAGGACATGAACAAGTGGAAAGGAAGACAAATGGTGGGAAAAAAAGAGGGCAAACTAACTTTTTAACTTGCATCCAAAAATTACAGTGAAAACGTAAGGCCTAGATGTACACACACACACACACACACACACACACACTACTTATTCCAGTATCAGAAAGTTTGTTTTCCAATCATAATATTTTCCCCAACAAATATTTATTTTCAAGCACATAACCTAGAGATAATATAAAAATTATTTCCATGAAAATCTTGTGGTCTATAGGCTACAAGGATCATAAGTACGAAGGGGTAGACTGAAGCCAACTGCTGAAATCAGGAAATAAATAATGTAAATCTAGGCTGTCATGTCTACCAATGAATCAGAGAAAAAAAGAATCAGACAAGGTCACAATATATAAAAGTTTGAATAACTGCTGTTATGAAACAGTCTCTCTTCTCCACAAAACCCACAAGATACTTAAAAAAAACCAGACAATATTTGTTTTTAAAGCTATTTTCCTCACAAACGGAATAGCTGTCACTCATTTTATTGTTTAACTTTTCATTTTTTTCTCTCATCCCTCCTTTTTATTCTGTGAGGTAGCATATTCTACCTATGGAGATTATGGGTTTTCCATCTCTGGATGATTTAAGAAGAGGCTGATCTGTTGATGGTTTAATTTTACTACACATCATAGATAGTTGGAGTGGATACTACTTGTAGTACCTTCCAACTCTGTGATATTATGATTCAGGAACCCTGGCCCTATATTACTTGATCTGAATCTTATATTTAGGTCTCATACTCTACTTGCCAAATCTTTGGCACCTTAATTCTCCTCTTTCTGATAGGGCTGTTAAACTCTCACTTTGGCAAGTATAACTAATGAAATTAGAGACCATCTTCATCTAAGATGTGTGAGGGGAAAATAAGGGGGACCCTCAATATTTGTTGCTGCCCTTCTAGCATTGTAGAATTTGGGGGTGGGGGCTGAGATGTGTTCAAAATTGACATTAATTGCTGAAGAAAGTGTAAAGGAAAAATTGTAATCAGCATGTCAGCATATCACCAGAAATGGTATCATCAGAAATCAGCATATCAGAAATGGTAGCTGATTATTCCTTTCCTATACCGTAGTTCCCTATATGCCGAAATGAGGGGAGCTGGAGTCGTGGGAAATGAGGAACTAGGTGTTAGCAGTACATGGCAAAAGGACAACGTTGCAAGATTCTGGTTAGCAAGAGAACAACACTGTGAGATTGTGGTTGGAAAAAGGGGCAACTGACTCAGTTGCTATGATGAGTTAGCAGAATTCTGAAAGTAATGTGCTTTGTGGTTTTAAGGTATAAAAGACAAGGTTGAATAATGGGAGGTGGCCAATTGGTCTCAAGCTGTCCCTTTTGACTGCTTGTCTGATTGACCCTCATGTGATGTAAGTGCCTTATGGCAAAGGCTTTATGTTGCTATGCTTAAAATTCTAATAAACCTCTGAATCCTAAAGTGAGACTTTTGTGATGTGCTGTCTGTTCAATTTTTATTAAGTGCAGCTATGCTCATAATTCGGTTTTTCCCTGATAGAAGTTACATATATTGTTTGCAAAGACTTAGAATCAGACTTGGTTAGATTTGATCCAGACTTCAAAATAATTATTAGAAAGGTCTTCTTCAGATGGAGACATATACAATATTCTATCGCTAGTTCCACAGAGTTTTACCTAAGCTGTAATTCAGGACTGAGAAATATACACTGTCCTGTTTCCCTAATTTTTGTATATGCACATGTTCTGATCATATGTGGCCAAGAAATATCCAGTAGCAGTCCATTCTGTAAGGGATTAGGACTTCTGATGGGTTTAAATGGGTCTGGTTCTCTCTGAAATATCCATAAATAGGAGTCATGTCAGAAACTGTCTTATAATGCAATGTTGTTCAGTTAAAGATGTTTTGTCAAAATTCATTCTAGCTTGAGGAAAACTCATATTCCCCTTAGCATTCTATCTGATGTTGTCTGAGTGAATTGAGGTTAGCAGCTGATATTTATCTTTGAAATAGTTTGGGAATGGATTATTTATGTATTTATGCACCATGTTTTCACAAAGCTCATTTTCCTCAGCAGATAAGGGAAACCAGTTCAGCTTTCTAAAAATCTCTGTAAGTGAAACAGCCTCATTTTCACTTTTTTGAATAATTCTGGGGAATTGTTTTATAGACAAGGCACAATTTATGTGCCAATTGCTTATTGCTGTATCAACTCTATCTTTTATCTTCAAAATAAAAATAAACTGAAACCAGGATATATCAAAAACAAAGAAAAGGATATGATTTCCTTTAAGTCCTGGTCACGTGGACGTATTTGCAAAATCCTGGAGGCAAACTTTAAGTTATGCAAAGAATGTAATTTTATCCAATGTAATGGTTTCAGTGCATTTAAATGAAGACATAAAACTATCTGACTCTAAGTCAAACCATTGATTTTTTTGCTCTGGTACTGGAATCAGTCTTCCAAGTTCTAAGACTGAGATTTTTTTTCTAATACTTTAAGGGAATCTGTTGTCCAATTTCCAAAAAAGTTATTTTCAACTGTAGAAGAGGGTTCTTTAGGTGATGTTTCTGCATTTTCTTTACTGTTGCAAAGAAGTGAAGAATGTTCAGTTTTTCTTTCTTTCTTTTTCCCCCCATATTTCATCATGCTTTTAAATCTCCCAGGCTGTTCCTACTTCCTGATATAGGAGGGTCTCTGTGAAAAGATATTTGTTAAATGTGGGAAAGCAGAAAGCTGCAGAAAACTGGAGAGATAATTGTACAATAGAAGACAAGACCAAGAAAATATATTTTATTCATGAGAATTCTGTTAAAGATTTGTTTCCTTTTGAAAAAAAAAGTAAAGTGACTGTGTCCAACAGATACTGAGCAAATTCTTCCACACGCCCAGGAAAGATACTTCCCAAATTTCCTTTCCCAAAAGGGCTCATGCCACTCAAAATAGGGCTTCAGGGTGGCTATGTAGAAGGATAAGTGCAGAGAAATATTAATATTTTGCCGCTGTTGTTAAATATCTTAATAATGGCACTAAATCATGTTTGGCTGAGTTCATTCTTTGTAGAGTGTCAGCGATGCTCTAGATCAGGGTTGTCAAACTCCTGGCCTGTGGGCTGGATGTGTCATGTGCTGGCCATGCCCACGCCCAGTTTAGTGAAGAGGGGAAAGTGCTGATATGTCATGTGACGCGGCTGTGATGACGTGAGTTTTACACCCCTACTCTAGCTGTTTCTTCTCTCATTTCATCTCCTTCATCTGCTCCAGAGGTGGTATTCAACTGGTTCACACCAGCTCGAGTGAACCGGTAGTGGCGATTTGGCATGGGTCACCAAACTGGTGGTGACTCCTGGCTGGCCATGCCCCTGAACCGTTCGCCCTGTTGCCCAGTCACCCACTTATCCCGATCATTCTCCTAGCTTTCCCTACCATGTGGTGGCCTTGGTACAGCCCAGGTGAATGTCCCAGGGCTGCTGCACATGTGCACTGCATGTGCAGCTGCTACACATGCAGTGCACATGTGCAGCAGCCCTGGGACATCCACCTGCCTGCCCTCCCAGAGCACATTTTCTTCCTTCTCCCAGCGGACGTGCCTCTTCCAGCCCGGTCCGGCCCGGCCAGCCAGCAGGTGGGTGGGTGGATGTCCTGGGGCTTCTCGCCCCCCTTGTCACGATATGCCTGCAGCATCCCCTTGGGCTGGCTGAGCCGGGAGCCACTGTTCCCAGGCTATTACTTGCCCATGCTTGGTCGATGCCACTTCACCTTGCCTGAAGTGGCTGGTCCTTCCCCTCACCCTCCCCTCCCTTGCCTGGCCTGAGAAGGTAAGGGCAACAGCAGGGGGATAGCAAAGAGGCCGGGTTCATATCTTCCCCTCTCTCTCCACTACTCTCTCTCTCTCTTTCTCTCTCTCTGTGTCCCTCAAAGCTGCAGCTGGGCTTTCCTCAGTGCCCTTTGCTACTTTCATTTCTTCTTTTTGAAATCCAGACTGGCTGAACAAGGATCGCCAGCTGCACTGGAAGCATCTCTTGGGGTGACCCGTCTCCTCCTCCCCTTCCTCTCACGACCAGCAGCCGTGGCAGGGCCAGGAGGATGGCGTGCACACCCAAGAAGGAGAGGGAAGAAGAGGAGGGTTGCCCAAAGGGACTGACTGAACAAGGATCGCCAGCTGCACTGGAAGCTTCAGGTGACCCATCTTCCCCTCCCCCTCCTCTTGCGACTGGCAGCTGTGGCAGGGCCAGGAGGATGGCGTGCACAGCTGAGAAGGAGAAGGAGATAGAGCAGGCTAGCCCTGAAGGGATGCTTCCAGTGCAGCTGGCGATCCCAGTCTTGATTCCAGCTGTCCAGCACACACACACACAGAAAGAGAGAGAGAGGAAGAGAGGAGAGAGAGGAGAGAGAACAGAGAGAAGAGAGAGGAAGAGGAGAAGAGAGAGAAGGGAGAGAGAAGAAGAAAGAAGAAGGGAGAAAAAAAAGGGATAGAAAAAAGGATGAAAGGAAAAGAAAGGAGGAAGACGGAGGAAGGGAAGAAAGTGAATGAGATATGAATGGATAGATAAATACATGGAAGGAGGGAGGGAGGGAGAGAGAAAAAAAAGGAGAAGAAGGAAGGACGCAAAACCAGCAGGAGATCCTTACAGAATCATAGAATAGCATGGTTAGAAGTGTGTGTGTGTGTGTGTGTGTGTGTGTGTGTGTGTATGGCTGTCAAAACTCCAACAACAAGTCAAGTAGCTCTGGGGAGATCAGTCATAAATTAGAACACTTGCTAAGCAACCGCCTTAGGACCACTTATATTTGGTTTGCCAGTCACATGGTCACCTGACCACACCCACCCAGTCACATGGCCCATCCAGTCATGCAACCACAAAGCCATGTCCATCTGGTCATGTGACCAAGCTATGCCCACCCAGTCACATGACCATCAAGCCACACCCACAAATTAAGCCACTCCCACAGAACCAGTAGTAAAAAATTGAATCCCACCATTGATCTGCTCCATGAACCAACTCTTTTATTTGACAAAATTAAATACATCACTTTGAACAGTTGATGAGTTGGGCTCCCTGAGAGGGGAGAGGTCACAGCAACTGGCTACATTGGACACATTTCATGCTATTTGGAACACAGACTGTAAACATTATGAACTCCAATATGAGAAGGAGACGGAAGACTATCTTCAGGAGAAATTCAGCAGAAATCCCCAGATGCACTAAGAGTCAGGGAGAGAAAGAAAACCATCATACTTTGGAGCAGAAAACCTGAGACAAACCATATGGCTGATTTCAGCAAAACATTACCTCATAGTGTTGTGTCTATTCTGGTTTGTAAGTGCTGCATCTGCACTGCGGATTGGATATAGTATTACCCTTATTGCCAAGGACTAAAGTCGATGGGACAATAAATGCATTCTTGCAATTCTTAAATGAAAATAATGGACAGGGGGATGAGAGTTTCAACTAGCTGGGGGGGAGAATTTAATATTTCCACTTACTGTCATTTGGATGTGGGTTCCTTTAGACCCCAAGAGCACAGTGAACTTTAATCCTCCAATACTGTCAAGTCTACTCTGAGCGTGGAGAAAAGACAAAATGAAAGTGGATCAGGAACTCTGCTTTGACCACAGGTAGGTAGTATAATACCACCCCCCATAGCGATTGATAAAGTGGAATTATTGGAATATGTCTGAGGTACCTCTAGGATCTCTATCTTTGCATTAAAAACAGCCTACATGAAATATAGCATAGGTATTCCCCAACTTACAACCATTTGTTTAATGACTGTTCAAAGTTACAGCTGTGCTGAAAAAGGTGACTTACAACTGGTTCTTGCACTTGCAACTGTTACAGAAACCCTATGGTCACATAATCAGTATTCAGGTGCTTGTATTTGTATATATTTCATGTTCCACCTGGTTTGACTCTAAGCCATAAAGAGGTGACATGAAATAGAATCTTCATGTTAAGTGTTTTATCTGGAATTAATGTATGCAAGCAATTCTTCTCACACCAACTCTCTTACTGGACAAAAATTAAACACATCACTTTTAACAATTGAAAACTCACTATAAAGGATTATGAATCAGTTGTTTCTGGCCCAAATCACCATCACTGCTTAAGCAATTGAAACTGAAAGTCTTCTCAAAACAGTTTTGTAAATCCAGAGCCTCCTCTGCAGAAGTGCTATTCAGCAGGTTCTGACCAGTTCTGGAGAACCGGTAGTGGAAATTTTGAGTAGTTCAGATAACCGGCAAAGACAACCTCTGTCTGGAGATTTTACAGTAGCCTTCCCCTGCCACGCCCACAGAACTGGTAGTAAAAAAAAAATTGAATTCCACCACTGCTCCTCTAGCTATGAAGTGGCTTTGATTTCATATACAGTATAAGAAGATTTAGTAATACCTACTTTCAGTGTTTTGGTGATCAAGAGAAGCCTTCAAAATCAACACAACAAAAATTACAATCTGTCATAACCAATTGTCTAGCTAGATCATCTATTGTCATCAAACAAATTGGTTCCAAATTTAAGCACTGAGGCAAGCTACCTTTAGACAATAACAAAAAGCTATAAAAAGGAATCCACGGGTTGCATTTGGATCCTGCCATCCTCTGAATACATTTATTGAAATCAATGAGACATTAATCACTTCTATCCAGAAAGAGATGCTAAAAGTAATGATAAAATCAAAAGCACTGGATATATTGATGGTTTTCTGTTAATCTCATAACAACAACAACAACAACAACAACAACAACAACAATAATAATAATAATAATAAATCCCTAAATGAAGTTGTAATAAATAATCCTTACCAGCAATTCTGCTCAGTTGGAATTATTTCACAGGGTGTTGAATCAGAACTGAAGGGATAAATTAGTGCCTACCTTTCTAATATAAAACTGTGAGTTAGTCAGACGATAAGATGAAAATTCCACAGCAAGAAGTAGGAGGATTTTAATATTTATTATTAAATAATTTTAGTTCTTTCCTCTAATCCCTCAGGCTCTAGAAAGCTTATGTCCCAATTCAGGATGAAATATAACCAGTGTAATAATGGCAAACTTGTGTAATATAAAAATACCTAATTCTAAGACACAGCATGCAGAGAAAAACAAAAGGATGTATTCTCACAGGAGATTTATAAAAGTAAGCACAAATAACACTCTCATTTCTCTAAATAAACAAGCAGGATTAAATGAGGTGGGACTGTCTAAGCAAATTGAATCTAGAAACTGAGATAATAATAATAGTATATCTACAGGCCTTCAAAAGATGCTGGAACTGTTCTGGTTTTTTGAGAGTTATTCCAAAGAGTTATCTTGAAGTTTCCCCAATATTATTGATCCAATAATGCCAGATATACAATCCAACATTGGACCTCCAAAGCCAATGAGATAAGAACTTTTACAAGTCTGTAAATCTAGAGTCCAATGTATATATGAATTGAAAACCTCTAGCAAGAAGAAATCCTCAACTATTCTATAGAAATTATTCCACTGGTTAAAAGAAATTATCATCTGGGAATTCTTTCTAATATTAAGACTGTATCAGGTATAAAGAATCAGGACCATTCATTAGGCTGCAGCATAGAAGATTCAAGTTCAACACTAAATTGATGCCATATAAAGGTCAACAGAATTCAAGACGGGTTGGACTTGGAGCACTTGTTGGAATACTACAACTCTAAACTGATGATGTTCTTAACTGTGCCACTGTCAGCCTTCAAGATTCTCTTCCTTTGTTTTGCATCTTTCGGCTGTCATAAGTAATGGGGGGAGGAGGGGGAACATGGTTATGGGAAGCGAGCTGAAGGTTTTACAAAACAGAATTGTATAAGTTGGGGGGAGGAGTTTCTTGCTTAGGTTTCTATCCTATGCTATGTGCAGCCACAGGTTTTTATCAAAATATGTCAAGGTCAACAGACAGAGGCCTCATCACCACCTGGAGATGCCCACATGATGTAATACACAACTTTTTATTGGATGGACAAATTGAACTATTGTGGGTGGGAACGTTGCCATCACTTTGTATATGTGATTTGCAAGTTCATTTTCTCAGATTCAGAATTCTTTTGTTGATACCACTTGACTTCCAGTAAAAAATATCTTTTCTCCAATTAATGGAGTCTAAGTATTTCTTTCTTGGATTTTGAATGGAGCACCATCTGACATTATTCTGAATCTGAGTTTACCAGCCCATCCAGAGAATTAATAAATTTTCTTCCAAGGGGTTCTGAGCACAATGTCTAATCCAGCCAGCGACCAAGAAGACCTGGGAGTGACTGGAGGGTCAGATTCCCTGCTGTTAGAGGCGGCAGGGGAAGCTGACTTGTTAGCAGATTTAAGTCTTGGAGAAAACCCAGCTGTAAAACCCAAATGGTCCCTGGGAGTTGGCTGAAAGGATCCTGAGGAAAAGCCTCCTCCAGGAGTGACCACTACCCATCGGCGTGGAAGAGAAGAGCCATGGAAAGAGAAGGAAAGAAAGATTTTTTTACTAACTCAAGCCCTGCATCTTCTAAATGAAGTGGTTGGAGAAACTCAGACTGATCAAAGGTATGAGGGGGAAGAGGGAGGCAGCCCCAGCCAGAAGAATCAGAGCCGCTACCCCCATAAATCAACCTAGGCTGGCACGACAGGCAGCAGCAGCCCAGGGGCCCCTGGAAGGGGGAGTAATTGCCAGAAGGCATAGAACTCCAAAGGTGCCTCCATTGGAAGTAAAATATGGGGGGGGGGATCCCAAGGAGTTAGAATTCTTCCTGGCACAAATCTGGAGCCATATGGAGGAAATATGGAGAGAATTTTCCTTGGAAGCAGCCAAAGTTAGATGTGTTACCAGGGCTCTTGAAGGAACAGCTGCAAAGTGGATGGTGACTTTGCATAATGATAATGCCCCCCAGCTGATGAATTATGACCTGTTCATGACTGCGCTGTGGGCCAGATTTGAAGACCCACTAGCTAAACGTAAAACTAGAATTAGGATGAAAACCAGGGGTGGAGATGGTGGCTCAGGCTGTAAATGCCTGCTCTTAAGATCCAGCTGTCTACAATTACTGTAGGCTCGAATCCCACCAGGCTCAAGGTTGACTCAGCCTTCCATCCTCTCGGGGTAGGTAAATTGAGGACCCAAGATTGTTGGGGGCAATTAGCTGACCTTGTAAAAATGCCGCTTAGTAATAAGCAGGCATATACAATGGAATGAAGGCTATTGCTGAGCACACTGGGTTGTATCCCAAAAATTGTAAGCCCGCCCTGAGTCTTCGGAGAAGGGCGGCATATAAATGTAATTAAAAAAAAAACATTTATACAAGGGGGTGTTGGTTTATCTTGAGGACATTCTTATCTACATGGAGACTCATGATGAACATGTGAAACTAGTGTGTTCAGTTCTGGAAAAACTTCGAGCTGCTGAACTGTACACAAAGTTGTCCAAGTGTGAATTCCACCAGGAAAAAATTGACTATTTAGGCTATCGCATATCACATGACGGCATAGAAATGGATCTGGGGAAAGTTCATGCCATTTTGGAATGGGCCCTTCCCCGCACCAGGAAACAACTGCAAAGTTTCTTGGTATTTGCTAATTTTTACCGTCAATTTATCCTTGCTTTTGCGAAAATTGCAATGCCTATCACAAATCTCCTAAAAACCAAAGGGGAAGTGAAACCAAAGCCTAGTAAACCACTGGAGTGGTCCATGGAGTGCCAAGCTGTTTTTGAGAAGCTGAAACGACTGTTTGCTGCTGAACCAGTGCTCAAACACCTGGACATGGATGCCCCTTTTGCAATCCAAGCCGATGCGAGTGACGTAGCAGTCGGGGAAGTCTTACTACAAGCAAACGAGATGGGGACTCTGCAACCATGTGCATAAAGTTCCCATAAACTAACTGAAACCAAAAGAAGATGGGCCATCTGGGAAAAATTGCTGAGCACACTGGGTTGTATCCCAAAAATTGTAAGCCGCCTTGAGTCTTCGGAGAAGGGCGGCATATAAATGTAATTTTTTAAAAAAGAAGCTTTTGCAATTCGCTGGGCTCTGTTAACCTGAAGGCATTTCCTACAAGGGGCAAAACACCCATTTGAGGTGTGGACAGATCATAAAAATTTGGAGGCTTTGAAAACGCCTCGGAAGCTCTCTCCCAAGCAAGTTCATTGGGTGCAGTACTTTAAACGCTTTAATTTTTCATTGAAGTACATTCCAGGAGAGAAGAACTTCATGGCGGATGCTTTATCTAGATTACCTCAATATAATAGTGCCTGCCAAGAAGTGGTCTGGCCTATTATCCCAACCAAACAGTTGGCGGCTCCAGTGATTACCAGAGCCCAGAAAAAGAAGGAAGTTGATTTATCAAATGATTTATCTGCACAATTAAAAGAAGCTCTAAAACTTGATGATTGGTTCCTGGCTCACTCAAATAACTGTATGGTTAGAGATGGATTGGCATGGGTAGGGGCCAAATTATATGTGCCAGCAAAGTTGAGAAACCAAATATTACAGCAAGCTCATGACTCTAAAGCTGCTGGACATTTTGGATTTGTGAAGACCTTAAAAGGCAATTTTGGTGGCCTATCTTGAAAAAGGACATTGAGACTTATGTGGCTAGCTGTCCTATCTGTGCCTAAGCCAAACGCCCTCCTGGTAAACCAGCGGGCTTACTACAAAATGTGGCTAGACCAACTGCTCCATGGAAATAAATTTCTATGGATTTTATAGTGGAATTACCTGAACATGGGGGAAATACAGTTATTTTGGATAGTAACAGATTTGTTTTCCAAACAGGTATACTTCATACCTTGTGAGAAAATCCCATCTGCAAAAACATTGGCTAAACTGTTTATTTTACATATCTACAGGTTACATGGTGTTCCTGAATGCATAATCTCAGATGTCCAGTTTACTTCACACTTTTGGAAGGAGTTCCTGAAAGTTATTGGGCTCTGCCCAGGGCTTAAGCTACACCCACCACCCACAAACCAATGGGGCTTGTGAGAGAACTAACTCGGTATTGGAACAGTATCTTGGAAGTTATATAAATTATCAGCAAGACAATTGGGCTGACCTACTGCCATTCGCTGAGGTGGCATATAACAATTCAGTACATAGTAGTACTGGGTTTACTCCATTTAAAGTGGCTTTGGGACAAGACTTTGTACCCATACCCGAGCTTCCACAGGAGAAATCTAACATTCAGTCATTGGAAGAGTGGATAACCCAGCTCCAGCTTATCTGGCCGGTTACCCGTAAAGCATTAGATGATGCTCATCAAGCTCATAAAAAATTTGCAGACAAAAAGAGAACTCCACAAAAACCATATCAAGTTGGTGACAAGGTCTTTTTATCCACCAGACCACACAAAAATCAAAAAAGCTTGGACCTAAGTATGTTGGGCCTTTCCCAATTCCAAAGTCAGTGGGATTTCAGAATGCTCAGTTCAGAATGCTCTACCAGGAGTGATAGTTACTCTTGAGTAAGCTCTTATTTCCAATGAACTTCTTTTGCATCTATCTGCCTTCTGGCTTTCAATCTGGCATCGCTGTTTTTTTCACAGGAAGTTATTCAGGGACACTTATTCATAATTTGGAGCTGCTCTAGTAGTAAGAACTAATCCAGCTTCAAAGTCTTCCTTCAGCCTTTGAGAATATATGTATTGGAAAACACTGCCTCTAACAAGTAGGGTTACTTCCAAAGGAAGATGATAGCCAGTTTGGTCTAGTGGCTGGCCTAGAAACTGGGAGAATGGAATTCTAGTCCTTCCTTAATCATGAAAACTGGGTGATTTTTGCACCAGTCACTCTCTCTCAACTCAACCCACTTCACAGGTTTCTTATGGGGAAAATAGGAGAAGAAGGAGTTTTAGGTATGCTCACCTGTCTTGAATTATTTATCTTAACAATAAAGATGGTTGCATGATGAACAGAGATTGCATATTTTGAGGATCCAATTCTCTCCACATTCATTTCATAACCTCCATTTGGGGTCTAACTTTGAACCACAGGCTTCATTTCTTGCTTTTTGGTAATGTCTTGCTTGGTGAAGTATTCTGAAGAATTTAGTGATTCACACACTATTCTGGCATTGTGGTTGATCCTAATAGAAATATTGCTCACTTTATTTAAACTATTCTATTTTTGGATGTCATCAGCAAACTTAATTCCAGATAATCTGAAACACTTAAATGTTTAATAGTATTTACCTCCATTACATTTTATTTAGATAAAAATAAATTCTATTATTCCTAGATAATGTCACCCAAGTGCTCTTCTAATTAAGAAACACCACTGTAATTAAAAGCAAGAGTAATCTGGTGCTAATTTCCACTAAAGCATTTCTTCTTGCTGAAGAAATTGGAAGCCAAGAAAAACTGTTTTGCTCTGTGTCACACTGAAATCCATATGTCTACCAAAGCATTTTGTATTATAAATCATGAAGTAATTAACCCAAGTGTCCCCTACCCAGATGTCCAACTCAAGGAGGCAGTTATAACTAAGAGTCTATAATGTGATGGGAGGGATTTGAGATGGAGGGAGTATGGATGAAAGAAGGGATGAAAGGAGACAAAACGGAAGGGGAAATTGAAATCCTTATTTCCTGTTGCTGAGAGAATGAAGTTGATGACATATCAACTTCATTTGCATATTTATGTAAATAAAAAAATGGTCCACTACAGCTGTACTGAAGTTGCACATTCAATTATTTTATTAATCTTACCTTACTATCAGGGAAGAATGGCCAAGACTGGGAAGGAAAACCAAGAATTTGGTTCATAGTTAAAACAAAACATTGTCCCAAAATTTTTGAAGAGATAAAGGGGTATGTTGAAGGACAAAAAATGCTGTAACTAAGAGTAAAAAAAATAGGGTGCTGGACTCTGATGTAATAAACCAGACTTCCATTAAATGAATATAAACATCTCATTAGTTTTTGGTTACAATAGTGCTGAATGTGATGTTTCCTTGAGCTTCACAGGGATAGATCTGCTTGTTATCTTAAGATGCATATTTTTGCATGCATTTCTTTAATGTGACTTGGCCCCAGAAATAAATCACTGTACTCAAAGCAGTGTACATTCAGAGAATACTTGCAATCTAATACATTTTTTTCAAAAGAAAAAAAAACAATTTCGGTTGTTTCTTTTTAAATAACAGAGTGAATAAAATCTTTAAACACTTCCTTGACATACAATGCCGTCATACTTTCTATAGCAAATACATTTGCTTGGTCTACGTTGATATTTGTATCTATATAAATGTATATATTATGTATACATATTCAAATGTATGCATTATAAACACCATAATTGTCTTATTCACATGCAAGTTGTACAACAGGCAGAAGTCCTGACTGATCATAACTTCCTGGGAAATAAATATTTCTAGCTTATACTTCACATTTATCCCTGCAAATACTAGAAATTGCTGCAAACAGGCCTGTTATGTAATGTATGTACTAAGGGAAATATAGTCAGAATGCTATAGCCAGAACACTCATAGACTGTATTTCCTGCAGTAGCATATACATCCTTGTTTCCAATTAGAGAAACTTCTAGAATTACTCAGCTAGCATGACCATTGTTGTGGAGAATTCTGAAAGCTGAAGCTGAAGTAACCCAGGTAGGGAAGGACTGTTAAATTCAAGTCATCAAAGTTTATTTCAACCTGTATAGAACAAAACAATTAACAGTTTTGTTAATTGGGACCAGTATAGAACAAAACAATTAACAGTTTAAAAGAAAAAGCAGTGGGCCAAATATAAAATACAAGCTGAAGAATAGAGAAAAATATTATTATCACTATTATTACTAGCATAAACTGCATCTTTACAATTAGGAAATAGTGTTATTTATCTAAAGTGAAGACATAGAATTAATTCTAAGGTAGAGGTAGGTTAAGATAAATCAAATGATATCAAATCTATACTTCTGGATGTGTGGATCAAGACCCAAAATTCCCTAGCCAGTTTGATCACTGCTTGGTGAAAATTCTAAAAGTTAAGTTGAAGTAGCCCAGACTGGTAACCACTATCATAAAAATGGATCATTTGGTTACTGAAAGACCACAATATTAAATGATGACTATTAACAGCAAATTATTAGTAAGTCCTTACAGATTTACTTCCATTCAACATTAATCAATTTTATTGCCCATTAGAAACCAAACAAACAAATAAATATGGTATGTTTCAGTTCACATACTAGCAGAAAATGTAGCTAGCCATAATAAGCTCCAGACACATTTCTTAATTTTTGTGGATTTTATTTTTGATTGCAAGGTTGAGAAAAGTAGAAAGTTCAGTATTTTTGGGAATGGGATTTGGATTACTTATCCTTTGATATGGAAGACCTCCGCTTTTCCTATTCTATTCTATTTTATACTGCCTCTATCTGTGGAAATCTTTATAAAATGACTACACTTTGTAAGTAAGCAAATAACTAAATAAATATACAGTGTAATAAATTCTATGTCCCATTTCTTTGTTTCACCCAAACCTTATAATCTGGGTATCATTTTGTTTACAGATTCTATAGGAGTAGCCTGCAACATTAGAACTGAGTAACATAATTTATACAGTCCAATTTTGCAATTCAATCTGCAATTTTCCACACAAACAATTGGAGCATCTGTTGAGAATTTATGTTCTGTTCTTTGGTGTTAATGTGTCACTAGCACTGATGATGGTCCCTAGTTTGGTAATGAAAGGTCTGTAAGAAAACAACCAAGCTCAGAGAAGCACTGAGGACCCCACAGGATGATAATGTGAATTAATTCACAAGGATCAAAGTTACATCCAATTTAAAGGAGAAGGACAATTTGGGAAATAAAGTTTCACCGGGTCTTAAAATGGTACAAACTGCTAGTGAAAACTATTTTGATCATGTGACCATGGAATTTCCCCAATGATTATAAGTGTGAAGACCAGTTATAACTCACTTTTTTTGGTGCCATTGTAACTGAAGGGTCACTCAGTGAATGGTTATAAGTTGAAGACTATCTATATGCCAGATATCAAATATGTGTTCTGACCCAAGCCTCGTTTAAATCAAACAAATGCAAAACAGAGATAAAAGCAAAACCTTTTTAATGCGTCTCATTGAATTCTGTTCATTCACAGTAAAGCGCTATTAAAACTAATTGTCCCAGATAAGAGCAAGCCCTGTCAAGGTTGTGCAAGGCTGTCAAGAACAGAAGATAAATTGCCAGGAAATATTCAAAGCCAAAAGTCTCCAAAAACAAACCAGGATAAACTGAACGTCCACGATAACTTGAAGTGCAAGAACTTCTTTGCTTCCTGCAAAGAATCCCACCTCTGAGGGCTGGCTTTTATCCCTTAAGGGATGGACCATCACCTTTCAGCCTTACTCCCGAGTCACCTGTGCTGCTGCAGCTGCTCTGTCCTTCGAGCAGTCCTGCACACATGCGCACTGGGCACAGGCTCCTCGGGGTCCTCTGCATCACTGCTACCAGACTCCACAAGCTCCAAAGGCAGCACCCTACTCTCTGATAGTCCTGGCCCCATCCCTGTATCGCATGCAGGCCCCTCATCTGAGTCGTTGCTCTCAGAGACCTCAGCCATCCACACCTGCTGCCGGCGAACCGCAACAATGTGATACAGTGAAAGGAGTATGTTCCATAAGTTAAAAGATGTCTCTATAAATTGACTGCCCAAGATATTTGTGACAGAAGACTGTGAAACTATGAATGCATCAACTTATCTTGCAATTCTGAATCAGCTAAATTAGATCTACCACTAAGGTGGAAACAGGAAACTGTAATGGAAATGTAAAAGTTCATCTGTGAATTCCAATTTTTACATTAATGCAGTTCTTGGTAACAATTAACAGGAAAGTAAATAGGTTTTATCGATAAGTACTTGAAAAGCTGATTAGAAATTTGAAGTAGGCAATTCCAATTAATGACAACCTTATCTCCATTATGAATTCGAAGGAAACTATTGCCAGATGTCTTAGAAATGAGGAGGGGAAATCTGGTTCGGAGCATCAAGGATTCCTTTCCATTCCTCTGCAAATATGCCCACTGGGCCCAGTGAGAATTGGCTTTCTCATCCAGTAGCTTTTATTTTAAGACTGATTTCACAGTATTAAAATCTGCATCTAAACTGGCTGGGTAATCTGTATCTAAATAGGCTGTATCCCAATAGGAACAATATAACTGATTATTGCAATCCCACATATATATATATGCTTACCTAATAGTAAGTCCCATTACATTCAGTGGTGTTTATTCTAAGGAAAATGGTTATAGGATGCAGTTGGAGTGATAAACATTTTGGTTAGCTAAACACTTTTTCATTAATTCAATCTGCTTGCTTTCCAGAGACTGTCCTTTGTCAGCAATTACAGCTGAAATCCTGTGCATATTTATATAGAAGTAAAAGCTCTTTAACCCAAGCAGGACTAACAAATATGGACACAGTCCAGACAATAAATAGCATCATGATGGACTAATGTTTCATAGTTTCTAGCTATCTGCTTTGCTGTTGATTTCTAAATCTTATTTCCTTTCAAATTTTAGCTAGGAATCTCCAGGTACTATCTATCTGGACCAGAGATGGTATTCAGCTAGTTCTGACAGATTCTGGAGAACTGGTAGCAGAAATTTTGAGTAGTTCAGAGAACCAGTAAATACCACCTCTGGTTGGCCATACCCCCATGTATTTGCTGTCTCTCGAGTCCCGTTGATCAGAGTCCCAGCTGATCCGCTGGGTCTTCTTTTGTTGCCCTGCACAGGAGAACAGAGCTGGAAAGCAGGTTAGTGGGGTGGGGAGGGCATGGGGATTTTGCAGTATCCTTCCCCTGGAGTGGGGTGGAAGTTGAGATTTTGCAGAACACCCTTCCCCTGGAGTGGGGTGGAATGGAGATTTTACAGTATCCTTCCCCTGGAGTAGGATAGAAATGGGGATTTTACAGTATTCTTCCCCTGCCATCCCCACCAAGCCATGTCCACTAAGCCACACCATACCCACCAAGCCATACCATGCTCACCAAGCCATGCCCACAGAACCGGTAATAAAAAAATTTGAATACCACCACTGACCTGGACCTCTCTTGTATCTGCCTTATTTGCATTCTTTCCACTCAAGGCTCAGACTAAGATTTAGTACCATGATAGCTGTTATGCCCCTGTTGGGATCTGATTCTGAGGTGGAGGCTGAGCAGCTGACAGGGAGTGAGAGTGTGGCTCCGTTGGCTGTGGAAGAAACTGGAGAAGGGCAAAGTCCAGCTGGCAGAGCAGGGGAGAGGTAGAGCAAGGCAGAGGGAATTCAGAGGAAGACTCAGGGCCACCCCCTCTTCATGCTAGGGCATGCAGGGAGGAACGGAGAAGAGAGCAACATGAGTTGCATGGCTTACAGGGGAGGAAAGGGCCCTGATTCACTTCATTAGCCACAGCTGGGAACACAGTGTTTAAAAAGGGAAGCTATGCACAGCAAAGTTGTTGGAAGCAAATTGTGAGTTATCTGTTGTTGTTGAGGCTTATCTGAGTTCCTGGCATCTTCCCAATGTGTGTGTTTTGTTGGCCTTTCAAGTCTGCAATTCCTTATCCTGTCCTTTCAAGTTAATTGCTGCAGCATGGTTTGTGTGGATTTTTATTTAGTGTTTGTATGTACTTTGTTTTTGTACTGAATTTCCTCCTCTTAAAGACTGTTCTTGGGAGTTTTTTCTCCAGCTGAAGGTAACCTGGACATTGGGGGCAAAGGTGGAGGTATTAAAGGGACTCTTCTTGCTTATTTGGCTGTGTTGCCTTTGTGCCACGCCCCAGGTCATCACATTAGCTTTCATTTGCCAGTGATTTTTGATGGCCTCATAAGTATCTATACTGACCCTGCTTGATCTCTCTGTGACCTTTGATACTATTAACCACAGTATCCTTCTGGACCAGCTCAGGAAGTTGGGAGTAGGAATGTAGTGTTCAAGGGGTTCTTCGATTCCAGTCAATATTAAGGAGGCAGTCTAATATGGTAGTAAGCTCTTGATTTATGGGTTGCTCCATGATCTACCCATTCTCCACTTTCTTTTTAGCATCTAAATGCAGCTGCTGGGAGATCATCTGTTAGCATGGGATGAAGTACCATCAGTGATCTGATAATACACCCCTCCTGCACGACTTGCATTGGCTTCCAGTTGCCCTCCAGGTGAGATTCAAGGTTTTAGTGTTAACATTCAAAGTCCTACATGGCATGGGTCCAGGATACTTACGAGAACGACGCCTCCCAGTTTCAAGTACCAACCGCCCGGTACGGGCGCATAGGCAGGGCCTCCTCAGGGTGCCCTCGACTCAATGTCACTTGGCGGGGACTCAGGGGAGACCCTATTCTGTGGCGGCCCCCACTTTATGGAATCTCCTTCCACTGGAGCTCCGGCTTGCTCCTGATCTCCATACCTTCCACCACGAGTTAAAAACCTGGCTGTTTTTACAATCTGGGCTATGCTGACTCCTTGGGTTTTTGATTTTAATCTTTGGGGGTTTTGATGTTAATTCAGCTTAGTTTGTTTAATACGCTTTTTAGGTAATTTATTGTTGTTTTTTCTTTTAATCTGTGAGCCTCCCCGAGTCCTTTGGGAGAGGGGGCGGCATATAAGTCAAATAAATAAATAAATAAATAAATACTTGGTTATGTATCTTTGGCCAACCAAATGAAGCTGTCAGGGCTCTCCATATACTTTAGGGGTCTGGATGAGGAAGACCAACTTTTGGCTGAACCTTACCAAGGCAGGTGGCTGCAGGTTATAGGTACTCTCGGCGATAAGACTGTTTCTATTATTGCATCTGGCTGGGGGCCAGTCAGACCAGAGGTGCAACCTGAAAGTGCTCTTGGATTAATAGTTTCTCCTTGTTGAGGAGGGGTAGTTGTGGCTAGGGGAATCTTTAAACAACTTTGTATTGTATGCCAGTTGTGTCCATTCCTTGCTATGGTCACTCAGCTTACTTATCTCTTGACTGGACAATTGCAATGTTCTCCATAAGGGGTTACTAATAGCAATAGCACTTAGACTTATATACCACTAAATAGTGCTTTACAGCCCGCTCTAAGAGGTTTACTGAGTCAGCATATTGCCCTCAACAAAGTGGCTCCTCATTTTACCCACCTTGGAAGGCTGAGTCAACCTTGAGCCTGGTGAGATTTGAACTGCAAAATTGCAGCCAGCCAGCTGAAGTAGCCTGCAGTACTGTACTCTAACCACTGCACCACTGTGGCTCATAATGAAGATGTTTTGGAAGCAACTAGTCCAGAATGTAGTGGGATAGAGTCGTATGGGTGTATCGTTACTATACCAGGAGCTGTCCTGGCTTGCTATAGGCTTGCAAGAGCAACTCAAGTTATACTATTAGTACAGATATAGATATTTGATCCATCCCTCCTCCTGCCAACGTAGAGTTGACTTTAACCTTCAGTTCTTCAGAAAGGCATTGAATGCCTGTTTTCTTCCTTAGGTATTTCAGTCAGAATGATTAGAGTTCCCATCTGGATGAGTGTAATAAATTTGGGTCTCTGAGAGGCAATTAATTCTTATATTTGTTTTTAGCAGGTGTTGTTTCAGGTTATTCATTGGAGTACTGTAGGCTACCTAGAGTCACATTATTCAAGTTGAGCTGCCATACAAATGTTTAAAATAAATACATGAATAAATAAGCACTTCCCCACCCCCATACTATCCTAGTATGATTTCTCTATATAAGTAAAATACATTGATATAAATGCATAAATCATATGCACATATACTTTTAAAAATCTATTTCAATTTTAATTGTCTTGTGATAGGGAAAATACAATTGAATAAACTGAGATTCAATCATATTGTGATGACCCGCGGCATGGCACAAAGGCAAAGCAGTCAGATAATCAGTAGGAGTCCCTTTATTAGCTCCAACTTTGCTCCCAATGTCCTGGTTATCTTCTGGCTGGAGAAAAACTCTCTCAGGAACAGCTTTCAGCTGAAGAGAATCAAGTCCAAAATGTGATCAACAAAAACTGAAACTATAAGTCCAATCTAGGCAAAATGAGGTTATTAGTCCGGTAGGGCAGGAACCAGAATTCTAGATGTGAAGGCATGGCAATAACTCAACATGGTTGGGAAGATGCCAGGAATACAGATAACCAAAGTCAACATAGATAAACTCACATTTGCTCCCAGCAGCTGCCGCACTCAGCATGCATCTCTTTTAAACTCTCTTCCCAGCTGTGGCTAATGAAGAGAATCAGGGCCCTTTCTTCCCCTGTATGCCATGCAACCCACGTTGCTCTCTTCTCCATTCCTCCCTGGATGCCCTAGGATGAAGAGGGGATGGGCCTGGGTCTTCCTCTGAATTCTCTTTCCCTTGTTCTACCTCTTCCTTGCTCTGCCCAGCTGGACTTTGCCCTTCCTCAGTTTCCTCCACAGCCAATGGAGCCACACTCCCACTCCCTGCCAGCTGTTCATCTTCCTCCTTGGATTCAGAGTCTGACAGGGTCATGACACATGTGTTTGTGTGTGTACATCCATGTATGTAGGAAGGGAATTCCATAATTGTGGAACCTCCACAAAGAAAGCACTTTCTTTTATGTACACAATCATAACAGCGGTCATAAAAATATATTTTTTTAAATTGAGAGATTTCCCCATTCCTTTCCAGGTCTAAATCTCACACTTGTTGCCACACTTGAACAATAGCAATGATGGAGAACAATGCTCATGGTTCTCCATTTCCAAAAATAGAGGTCTCGCTTTGATTTTCATTAAATTCATGTGATTTTTAGATTGTCCATTGGGAATAGAACTAAATCAGATGCCATGTCCAATCATTCTTCTATCACTTCAGTACTGAATTCCAGGATAAATAATAGGAGATTTTGGTTTGCCCTTCTTAAAAAAAATTAGCAGGCTGTGACTTTTGCTTGAAGATACTCATACTCGTTTAAGGATATGTATATGAGTTTATAGATAAGGGTCCTAGAATCCAATCAATACCCTACTTTTAGTGGTCACCTCTCTGAAGCGACAGTTGCAAGCTAAAGCTTATACATTCTCAATTAACCTTCTTCAACAAAAAGTAACTGAAAAATGCTGCAGTTTGTCTGATGTGTGAAAAATAACCACAGCTAATTACAGGAATTTGTTATATTTTTAAATAGCACTGTGAGTGTTCATTGCCATCCTTGAATAACAGTATAACAGAATAACAGAGTTGGAAGGGAGTTTGGAGGTATTCTAGTCTAACCTCCTGCTATACCATTTCAAACAAATGATTGCCTCTTCTTAAAACCCTCAAGTGTTGGAGCACCCACAACTTCTGGAGGCAAGTTGTTCCACTGATTAATAGTTCTAACTATTATGAAATTTCTACTTAGTTCTAGGTTGGTTCTCTCCTTAATTAGTTTCCATCCATTACTTTTTGTCCTGCCTTCTGGTGTTTTGGAAAATAGGCTGACCTCCTCTTCTTTGTGGCAAAGATATTGGAACCCTGCTATCATGTCACCCCTAGTCCTTCTTTTCATTAAACTAAACATACCCAGTTCCTGCAACTGCTCTTCACATGTTTTAGCCTTCAATCCTCTAACCATTTGATTTCAGATCAAATCATGCTATCCTTTGATCTAAAAGCTAGGCAAAAAAGTTTAGAACAACAACAATGATAATGATAATAACAACAACAGGAAAATAGTTTATTAAACCTGAATATCTTAAGGATCATGGTGAAATTGATTCTTGTCTATTCCAGGTTCAGAAGGAGAACTCTGTCCTCTTGTGCCTCAGAAGACAGGATAAACATGTAAACACTATCCTGGGCTAAAACTTGATTCACTATATAAATCATTGCCTAATTTCCAAAGCTCAATGATTATACCCAGTTTCTGTGAAGAAGGGAACAAAGTGTTGCAATACTGACAGGGAAAATTTGTCAAACTGGCACCAATTCCCAACATTTGTAGAAGAGAAATAGAATCCTAACATTTATGTAAACTTCATATTTCATGATTCTCTGAGTATGACTTCCCAACGGTTTAGTGAGATGACCACATATATACAACCATCTTCAGAGAATTCACTTTTAAGGGTATCGCTTATCAACACAACAGCTTTAGAGAAATCAATAAGGCTTGTGGATCTTCTGTGCTAGCACTTAAATTGTGCTTCTTCCTTCTCTATGACACAGATCAGAATTTGACACTAGGAAGGTAAGCCACTTTTTTTAATTCATAACAGCAGTTCAAAAATAATATAAAGAATAACTAAAGGTACTTTGATAATGATTCTCCTGTTTTAACCCCAAAGGTGAAATCTCAAAAGGTGGGGAAGAAAGCAGGGAAGGAAAACAAACAGAAGTACCATTCTAAAATTAGCCCAAATTTGCTAAAATATTTTTTCTGTAGCTGTAGATCACTCTGGATTCATTAGTGAATTGATCTAATATACAGGATTTTCAGGTGTTGGGGAGAAATTTAATGGATCAGTTGCTGAATCAAACATTGGAAAAAGCAAAGAAAAAATGGGAAGACAATCCAAATAAATGTGATATTTTCTCAAACAGCAGTATTTTTCTCTAGTCAATTCTTTACAAAAATGAACAAGGACACAAAAATATAAAAAGCCTGCTGAATGAGGTCTAAGGTCTACTTAATGCAGCTTTCTATCACATAGAAGAAAGTCCAAGCTACCAAGATTTCATATATCTGACACATACAGTGGAAATATATGTGTGTGTGTGTGTGTGTATGTGTGTGTGTGTGTTCCTAACTTAATCTTGCTCCCTTTTTATAACCATGTAATCCCTTAATTTAGGATAGAGTTGGAACAACTGGATGGACTGAGCATTTAATTGGCCGGATGCTCTTCCTGATGCCACGTGGAGTCCATAGCAGACATTTTTTATTTGAGCCCTAATAAGAGAGAAACACTAAATGCAATCTTGCTATATTCTCTAATTATTTTGGTTGTCCCTGAATTTCACTAAAGAGGTTTCAACTATTCTTCCAGTACAGTGGTGGACATATTTAACTCTTAGATCTTATATTCTATTTTCCCTTTTTGTTCTCTTGGTACCTACCTTCCCTAAAAGAGATTATAATGAAATAAAGCCTTATTAGAATGACCTTAATGTGATAATACATTATCACAATTTCATTTTGTAGCCAGAACCAAAACATAATGTGAACAGAGCTACATTTTGCACTGCATAAATGAGTTGGATTTATATTTAAAATGAAGGTGGTTGGGTGGGAATAGAATTGGATAGATAAGAATTTCTTCAACAGTGTTCAATAACTGTTAATTAAATGAACATCTGGAAAACACTGATGGGATAAATATTAAGGACATAATTTAGTCTTCAGAGGCATCCTAGAGGTGCAAACAGGTATGGCTGATACAACAGAAGAGTCCTGTACAGGTCCATAGGGTGTAGATTAGATGAATTAAATAGACTGATTTTTATACAGTTCAGCCATGCAATTATGTTCATTAAATGTGTGTGTAATTGCATTCCTAATCTGAATGAACAATTCCCATGGGCCTGCATCCCAATCAGGCAATTGCAAACATAAATAACAATTTGCATATTTCAGTTACCAATTTACATGTACAATTACTATAACTCTGCACTCAAATAAGAGATGCAGCGTCACACTTGGAAATGCAGTTGAATGCTATCCCTGAAGCCGATTTCCATCACTAATATGGGTGTGACATGCTATCTGTTCTACATGTGATATGCATAACACCTGATGAAGTTTTCTAGCCTTCTACCAAACTCATCTATCAATTTTTTTAGCATGTCTCTAAAAGCAGAAAAGCAATGCAAAATTCTTCCTTCTAATGTGAACAAATGAATATTCCTCAAGAATACCTAAGTAGTTGTAGGATTTCTGCAGAGAAGACTCTACTTTCCCTGCAGGATTAAAATGTAAATTTTGAATAATCAGCTTTCATCTCTAAAACTTTCATAATGTTCTTTCTTATGTGCTATTTTGTTAGAAATTTGTATGCTGAGGTGGGACAAATTACAACTGTCCTTGTTGGATAGAATGTCTGTAATTAAGTTGAAAGTTTTACCCAGGAAGTTATTTTTTTATTCAGACCATACCGATGTTGACAAGTGATAAACCATTTAAACAGGGGCAAAAAGATAACTCCAGATAACTATGAAATATTTGTATGGCAAAGTAAAAAGTCAAGAATTAATTACAAAATGCTGCAAAGAAGTGGGTTAGGATTATGTGACCTTAAACTATTTCTCTGGTTGTTATTTGGTATAGATGAAAGATTAGGTGACTGGAAGATACTGTTACTGTAACTCTATAATAAGGTGGCCCTTGACTTACAACAGTTCATTTAGTGACCATTCGAAGTTACAACAAAAACTGGAAAAAGTGACCCATGTCCATTTTTCACACTTATGACCATTGCAGCATCCCCTTGGTCATGTGATCAAAGTTCAGACTCTTAGCAACTGACTTATATCTATGACATTTGAGTGTCCCAGGGTCACGTGATCAAATTTTTGCAACCTTCTGACAAGCAAAGTCAATGAGAAAGCCAGATTCACTTAACAACCATGTTATTAATTTAAAACCTGCAGGGATTTCCTTAACAACTGTAGCCAGAAAGGTTGTAAAATGGGTCAAAACTCACTTAACAAATATCTCACTTAACAACAGAAACTTTGGACTCAATTGTGATTGTAAGTCGAGGACTATCTGTATTACTATGCATTATTTTAGTGTTCAAGTCTGGTCTCCTTGGAGAGCTGGCATCTCTGAATGTACCTCCCTCTCTCTGCCTTAATCTTAAACAGAACTAGGGAAGGTCAAGTCTGGGATGCTTTCCCAAACCATGTTCCTTCCTTTGGTTCAAATTTCTCTTATTTTGACTTGGCTGCGGCTCTTCTTCCTCTTCTTTAAGATTATTTTCACAGCCTATTACATACTGAGACATACTGAGACAACTTTTAATTCTTTTGGGAGACTCTCATGGCTTTTCTGCTCTATAGCCTTAAAGACAGCAATGTTGTGGTTCAACAGTGGCCAGCGAACTGGCAGCAGATTCAGACAGTGAGGAGGTTGGGGAGGAACATGGGACAGTCCTGGAGTCTAGGGAAGGCTCTGACCACTCTGCATTGAAGGCAGAGATGGGGCCAGGGCCGTCTGACAATTATCAGCTGCCTTTAGAGTCAGATATCAATGAGGCAGAAGAGCTGGAGCCTGTTCCCAGTGTGCGCATGCACAGAGTTGCCAGACGAAGGAAACAGCTGAGGAACAAGGGCCAACTTGGAAGTAAAGCCACAGGTGGACAGTGAATGGCCCCTCCCCTAGAGAATAAAAGAGGAGCAAAAGGGGAGTGAGGCTTTGCAGGAGACAATTAGTTCCTTCCAGCATACTTGCCAAGTATTGCCGCGTCTGAAAGATATCGGCCTGGCCACGATGCAAGCTTGATAAAAGTTTGTAATTGGAAACTATCTTGAAAGACTGTTGGCCAGGATTTTGTTGGATAGAAAATTCATTGTAAATCAAATGAAGGAGGTTTATCAGAATGAGGACTCAGCTTTGTGCTGTTGGGGAAGCCTAGGTCAGAACAAGCAGTGGTCTATCTGTATTCATGCTAGAAGCACCTACAAAGTTAACCAAAAGGTTCTTCTGGAATGAAAGGATTTGCTGGTGACCACACTGTTGCCGAGGGGCAGCCCAATTGCCAAAAGTAATGCAATCTTAGGAAAGGCTCCTTTTGTGTCCCTTGTAGTAATGAAAAAGAATAATAGGCTAATCATGCTAACAGCATCCGCTATACCAAAATTCTTTATTTTGCCTCTCTAGTACATTCAAATATTCCAAGATCAAAATGCAAAGAAAGGATGTCCTATGAATGTACATTCATGTAAACTATTTTCACTATGGGGATACTACACATTATGTCAGTGTTGGGTAGAGCTACTCATGGGAATCTCTTCATATATGGAATTAATGCATGGGAGAGATCATCTGTTAAAAGATAAAAACACTCTTGAGTGACTTGGCCACAATATGGATATGGTTTGTCATTGTCTACTTTCATTTCTACTATGATTCTTGACTCTTGATGAATGTGTCTTTTCTTTTATGTACACTGAGAGCATATGCACCAAGACAAATTCCTTGTGTGTCTAATCACACTTGGCCAATATCTATCATCTGTCTGTCTGTCTGTCTGTCTGTCTGTCTATTATCCCAGCTAGTCTGTAGCCCTGAGATATTCTGATTTTCTCTCTTCTATATACTAACCAGAGTAACCCAGATTAACTTTTTTTGAGATCAGCCAAAGTTATCTCAATGCTCCACATGAAGGGAACTACTCCACAGGAAGTGGCATTCCCTCTGTGCATATATATGGCCATTGTCAAACCCAGAATTGACATATGTGTAGCCATTTTATTTAGCCTTATTATATATTCCTTTTCTTTCTTTCTCTTTGCTGGTTATGGGGGGAAGGGTTTTGGGCTTGCCACATTCCTAAAATGGGAGGAGTGGAGATAGAGAGTGGTGGTGGTGGTTCTCCTTCCCATGGGAACAGAAGTTGACCCTGCTGAGTCCTGGAGGTGAAGATTGATGACACCAGGCAATGTTGATGTACTTCTATTGGGCAATGTGACTTTTGAGGGTTGTTTCTAATTTCCAATATTATGTGGTGTAATTCCGGGTTGTGTCAGA
Organism: Naja naja; assembly: GCA_009733165.1. Taxonomy (NCBI): domain Eukaryota; kingdom Metazoa; phylum Chordata; class Lepidosauria; order Squamata; family Elapidae; genus Naja; species Naja naja. Next base: position 20,309,486 of record CM019150.1, read on the forward strand.
TCCAGAATTACAACAGACTTTGCCAATTTGATGCTTTCCTAAATAAAAGAAATTGTTTTGGAAGATGGACTTTGCTCTTTTCTTTTTAAATGGATTTCATCACTTGGAAACCTGACAGTGCAGGTATTCTGGCCATATAATAACAGATTATCTTAAATGATACACAATTAAATAAGAACGATCTGGTCTCTAGTAACATTACTATTTGTCATATTCGCCACCAAATGATACAACTGGAAGTGGAAAAGAAGCCAAAGATTCCTGAAAGAAAACAGCAGAAACAGAAGAATAACATGCACAGGAGAGAAACCAAATACAATAAATTCAAACAGAAAACACAGTGAAAAGTTTTTAAATAATTTATCTGGTTGTTACATCTGAATTTTTTATCTCAGTTCTCCTACTGGGTGTAGGTTCTGTTTTCTATAAGGTGAACATTTTATATAGCAATATTTTTCCCCGCTGATTCTATACTGACGTATTTAATTCATGTTTTCATGGAAGCTGTTATTTGTACATGTAGAAACACCTCTGTTTGATCCAATTTATTTCTTTTGAATTGCATTAGGTTGCCCTTCCATTAAAAAAATCACATGTAGAAGTATTTGAATCACTTCTCCATTTTTGGTCATCTGTTATTAAAAATAATATTTGTTGGAAACTTTTTCTTCTAAGAATCTTGTCTGGGAGAAGGCAGAAGCAGAGGCTATGTCGCTCTGGGCATGTTGATGATCCATCTATGATATTCTCACAATGTCAATACCAGCAAAATTCTTTTTTTTTACATTTCTATCTATAAAGCAGAAGGCATGGAAAGAAGTACAGTACCTGCATAATATGTTTCTGTTTTTGTTTCTTCAGAGTGGGGATGGAGAAATATTTTTGTGGCATGTCTAATCTAATCATGAGCTAATATAATGATGAAATAATGAAAATACTAAATGTAAGTCCTTGGAGAAACAAATTTGCTTAACCCATTTCAAACTAGCTTCATGGCAGTCTGTGGAAAAAGACTGATGTCTTTTTTGTACCTAATGATCTTTCTTTAAAGGTAAAGGTAAAGGTTCCCCTCACACATATGTGCTAGTCATTTCTGGCTCTAGAGGGTGGTGGTCATCTCTGTTACAAAGCCAAACAGCCAACGCTCTCTGTGGTGTTGTGGCCAGCATGACTAAACGCTGAAGGAATACAGAACACTGTTACCTTCCCACCAAAGTGGTCCCTATTTTTCTACTTGCATGCTTTTGAACTGCTAGGTTGGCAGAAGGTGCTAGGTTGGCAGAAGAATCTTTCTTTAGGGAATGATGAAAGGAAAGTGACTCTCTTTTTAAACCTCTAGTTTTTAATACAAAGTTATATTTTCCTGCACCACACCTTGTTTATGGGGAGATATGATTAAATTTTATAAAACTATGCATGGTAAAGAGAGGAAGAACAGGGCATTTTCTTTATTTATTTCCTATAATATTCAAAAGTTGAAGCCACCCTCTGAAACTGACTAATGCAGGGCTGTCAAACTCTCGGCCTGGTTTAGCGAAGTTTAAGTTTAGCGAAGGGGAAAAAATTCAGATACGTCACATGACGCCATCATGATTATGTGAGTTTGACACCCCTGGACTAATAGAAGATTAAAAGTGATGTCATATTTCATCACTAGAACATAAACAAGCTGTGGAATACCCTACCATAGGATATTGTAAAAGCAATTTGAGGAATCTAATTACATCAGATCTGATACATCAAATGGGATGCAAGGTTGAACATTCAACAATTGAAAGAAGCTGGGCTTGATAGAGTACCATGGAGAGGACTTTGCCTATTAAGTGGTCAAAGAGTCTGACATGACTAAATAATTCATTCAGGATTTAAAAAAAACACCTTGTATGTAACTATTAAGTTTAACTATTTGTCAGCTAGAAAGCAGTTAGCAGATACTATTAAGTTTAAACTCATGGGTGTAGGGGTGGGGTGGGTGTGAGGAGGATGGGAATGGGGGGAGGGAGGACAGCCAAGAAAAACATCTCAGTTAGCAGTCTGTAAAAAGTAGTTTTATTTCTGCTGTCAAACATCCAAAGGTTTTATGGAATGAGGTCATTGTGTTGCTAGTGAACTTCTGAGGATTTCTTGCAGTTCAGTTTAATTCAGTGAAGCCGCTTCTATTTCTACTCATTATTTAGATTCAAAATATGCTAATGAAGGTGAAGCATTTTTTTTCATTAGCATTTAAGGATATCACAACTTTTATTGAAAGTTAATGGAAAGAGGATTTTATTTTTTAAGAGCCCTTTGCTGAAGAAACTCATCATTTTATGTAAAAAAATAACCCTCAGCCTTTCATTCTTTTTTCTTCTTCTTCTCATTTTCCATTATTCTTATTTAAAGGTAAGGGTATAAAATGTGAGGTCTCGGGTTGTACATGTCTCATCAGCATGCCTTTTGTGACCCTGGAGGATCCCTAGAGCATTTATTTATTGATTTATTTGTAAAATGTATTAGCTGCTAGTTCTTAGAATCTATTTTTCACCAGAGCAATGGGGACCAAAAAAAAAAATCACATGTCTGCATACTTTTCTGAGATTTAAGGATACATAGATTACTCTTCAGTTTAATAGTGGGGAAGATTTATGGTCAGATGTATAGAATCTATGCTATTCTAATGAGCTATGAAAATAATACTACAGTTTACTACAACAGAGGCTGAAGATGTGACTGAATATCAAAAATAACTTGCTACTAGCCAAGTGAACTATTCAAAGAGGAGGGCAAGTGCAGATAATCCTAAATGAGTTTCAAACCAGTTTGTGCAATTGTGAAAGCATTCAGGAGTTAATAGATGTTTCTGTTAAGTTCGCATAGAGAGGCAGGACGTGGAGTGCTTCAGCTCTTAGTTTTATTGTGACTTCAGCTCAGAATAGACCCAATTTGGCTTAGCCGAGGCAGCTATATATATAGCCGGCTGCCTCGGCTGACAGCCAATCAGAGTGCAGGGTTTTCCCGCACTTTTAAACCAATGATTTCAAACACTTTACAAGAACAATCAATCAATTCAAACTCTGCATACATAACAGTTTCCATCATTTTTTTAGACAAGGCAGTCCAGAGAATTGCTAAGGATTGTGTAATAAGAGACTGTAGTTCTGGAAAAGTATTCCACTTATTCTTCTTTTGTCACTGCAGTTCATATTCTTAGGAAGAGGCTTTTTATTGGCACTTTGTCATGCCTAAATGATTAATCATGGAAGTTGTTCTGTGCATCCAGTAAGAGGTCTTGATGGCTAAGAGACCTAGTTTCAAGATTTGGATTCAAAGATTGGTGGATTGCAACTAACTAGACCCAAGAGCTGGAGTTTCCCTTCTCTTTAGCTTAGTAGAATGTATACTTGCATATTGCTCACTCTACTCTTTGACAGACTGTGAATTGAGAAGAGATTTGGCATCATCTCTTGCCCTGAGCAAATAAACAGGTAGTTTTAAAGACTCTTGTTTCTGCACAGAGTGTTTAATTTGTGGAATTGATTATTTTTTCTTTCTCCCCCCCGTTATATGTCCTCATTCATTTACATATTGTCACCCATACAAGGTAGACCAGATAGGAAACACAACTAGATGAACCAATTCCACTTTATTGTAAAGTTACATTGACAAAATCTTTCAAGTTTGAAAATACAATTCTCTTTTCCCCAGTCCACATCTGTTTTACAGCAAGAGAAACTAGGGTGGGTTTTTTCTGAGCCTTTTGTCCCACCCACTATCCAGCCACAAGATATGCTGTCTCTTATCTGACTGTTTCTCTTGGTAGCATCTCTTGACCCAGTCTTCCAAGGTGTTTCCCACTTACCAATACACATTTAGGTGACAGATTCCATTTTGAAGTTCTGCTTTATACATCTCTGAAGCCCTCAAATTAATTAATTAATTAATTAATTAATTAATTTATATCGATTTTATGCTGCCCTATCCCCCAAAGGGCTCAGGGCGGCTCACAACAATAAAGACATACAGTACAAACCTTAAAAAAATATTAAACAATCATCCCAATATACTAATTAAAACTAACAAACCACCACTAAACCACCCCCCATTGAAACTGAGTTTCAAGAGATTGAGACCCAATGAATAGCTAGAAGTAGAGCTTTTCCTTCAAATTAAGATTCCTAGAGGCTTCTAGACTTGACTTCAAATAATATTTTTAGACTATTTTACCCAAAGACCATAATTTACACACAGGTGGTCCATGAGAAAAGAATTCTGAAATTCCAAATTTTCATCTTCCTCAATATCTGCTGCTTAGGATCCAGTTCATTACATTCTGGGCATGTTGTGATCAATGCAGATTTTTATTTTTATTTTCTAGCAGAAATTATTCTGGTCCCTTGGAGCATTCAATCAATTATCACATGACTCATTGATGGTAATAAAGACAACTGGTTGCATAGAAGGCTTCATCAAATATACTGTCTAATTATTGCTTCTAAAATGTCTTTTTTCAGTTGCCTCAATTTTACATTCCTCTGCAAAGTAAAATCAAATCGATTTACATTCAGTGTTCATATGATTCAACCATACAAGATATTCACTACTCACTCCATTTTAGTTTACTTTGCTTTTTGTCATTGCACCTCGTACAACGAAATCAAACACCATCTTCAGTGCACATCATGACCATGACCATGAAAATAAACACAAAAACACATCCTTCACCCTCCACACATTGAACCGAAAACCCCTGACACCGCACCAACACTGCACTATACAGCAGAATTCAAAAGAGCTACTGCCCTGGGATAGAAGCTGTTTTTCAGCCTATTTTTCTTTGTTTTTATTATTCTGTACTGTCTGACAGATGGTAATAGTTCAAAAAAAGGGTTCCCAGGATGAGATGGATCTTTGAAAATGTTTTGAACTTTCTTAAGGCAGCGGGAGCTATAAAGCTCTTCCAAAGAGGGGAGAGGCAACTAATGATCCTCTGGGCAATGATATTAACCCTCTGGAGTGCTTTGCTATCTGCCACTGTTGCAATTGGCAAACCATTTTACAATGTTTGCTGTCTTGCTACTTTCAGATGTCAATGATGATCAGTTAGTAATTATTATTGGAGTAAATATTTTCTAAAGTAAATGGAAAGATGGCTAACTTTCAAAATATTATTTTGTATCTCATGATTTTTAAGCATTGTTTTTAAGATTATAGGCTGTTGCAGCATTTATTACATTTAACCAGCAAGCAGGATTTTCTGCAGCACTTTCTCAATAATCGTCAAATATATTCAAATAAAAAATTGTACATAACATGACCCATAATCCAATCCAAATGCAATGGGAGACTGTGGTTTCAATGCTACTATAGTATCTTCTTAACATGATGATTGCGATGTTTGCTCAATTGAACTAAATGTTATGAAAGTATTGGTAATCCTTGACTTTCAGAGCCTTCCCATCACAATCATAAGTAACAGTTGTAAATTGGGTCACCCACGCGACCAATTATTTTATGGCTTTTATGACAAATGCAAATTGCCATGATGGGTACAGTGAAATTTCTGCTTCCTAGATAGAAGTGTGTGTTTCATTTGTTGAGACTCATTACCTCCACAATCTGTCTGTGGATTTTCTATAAGTTTGAGCTTTTCTTTGTGCAGAAAAAAATTGGATTAGATTGATAGGTTAATTAGATGCCATCACATAGAGTTGAAATCATGATAATCAGTAGACAAATGCCTGTAATAACAATTTTCAGCTCATCCAAGAACATTACTGTGAACATCACTAGTTAGAAATATTATTTGATCTACTTACTCTTATCTTTGTTAAAGAATGTTATACAAGTATATAGGTAGCCCTCCATATACAATTGTAACAGAGCCTGCAAAATACACACCCTTTTTTGCAGTACAGTAGTACTTCATCATTAATTGGATCCAGGAGGTATGAGAACTACCAAAATTGATGAGTACCAAACAAATTTTCCCCATAAGGAAAAGTCACAAGGCAGCTGACATCAACAAGTTCTAGCTTCTGTGTTGAGTACCAAACAAACAATGAGTTTTGGGACAAAATTTTCATGTCAAAATGCATCAAGTACAAAATTCGATGAGTTTCAAAGCAATTGAGTACCAAGGTACCACTGTAGTAGTTGTTGTTAGTTGCAAAGTCATGTCCAACTCATCACAACCCCATGGACAACATTCTTCCAGTCCTTCCAGTCCTCTACCATCCTCCAGAGTCCATTTAAGCTCACTCCGATTGCTTCAGTGACTCCATCCAGCCACCTCATTCTCTGACGTCCCCTCAATCTTTCCCAGCATTAGGCTCTTCTCCAGTGAGTCCTTCCTTCTCATTAGGTGGCCAACAACTGTAGTTGTTAAGCAATCCCGTTGTTTGCTATGGAGCGGTTATGCAGAAAAGTAGCTTCGGTTTTGGGCAAAGCCATCATAAAACATGCCCATATGGAATGCTGCATATGGCTATAGATGTGGCCATGCTGGTGAGTGCCTAGAGTGTGTGATCACATGACTTGGGGCCATTGAGCATCAGAACTTTGAACTGGGTTGTAACTACCTTCCAGGTAGGTTGTAACTTCAATCTTATCTGTAGGTAAATAGTTCATAGGTTTACCTGCAGATAAGATCATTAACTGGCCTTAATGATCTTAACAAAATTTGTTATTATTTCATCTCTAGGAGGTTTTTTTTTTAATATCCAGCATATACTCCACCCTTATTTATGAACTCAAAGAAACAAAGCTACTTTCATGGCTTTGTGGTCAGGGATACGTTTCCTATGATTTTAATGTTTAACACAAACTCAGATTGAGGAGCCAATATTCATTAAAAATGAATCCAGATTGAGAATGCAAAGTTCATTTTAATTTTATAGGGAGAGCTTTTAAACATTGTTTATTTCAGCCAACAAAGTAATACATCAAACTGTTAGTATTTCTGCCTATTGGATTTCAGCTGTCTTTTTTTTTTCCAATCTGATTTCTCTGCTTCATAAATTGAATAGCTATGTGATAATAAGTAGTTCTCTTTCCCTTTCCTGTTCTAAATCATTCTGTTCTGCCAAATTCCCTTCTTATATTTGCTTCTCATTCACTGTAAAAGTTCTTCTGACACACCTATTAGAGTTAAGATATTCTGCCTTTTGGCACTATCTATACACCACAAGCATTGCTTGTCATCAATAGGCATTAGAGTAATCTTGTAACATCAGCTTAAGTTGTATGTGTTTATTAATAGAATTCATATAGCTGCCCATCTTGCTAAAAGTGACTCTGGGCTGAGTCAACGTTCAGATAAAACAGCAAATGTAAAACAACAGACAAAAATACACAGAACCATATGAATAAATATTATAAACAACCACAGATGAAAACCATAGGTGAAGAGAGGATAAAAATGGACCATTCAACAATGGCACCATCTAAGCTGTTACAGATAGTCCCAGGGTGGGATTCTACTGGTTTGGCCCGTTCGAGTGACCTGGTAGCTCCAAAATCAGCTGGGAGCAAAAGGGTTCATGTTCAGCTGTTGGGTTCACCCACCCACCCACCTATAATCTGTGCTTTATTTCTGGGTTTTCCAGCCTAGCTTCATTCACTGCATGGCACAGTGGATTGCCATGTGTCAGCTGTTTTACAGATGAGTTGAAGGTGAGTTGCAACGCTGTGCACGCACACAAAGTCGCGCTCACTGAACCGTTGTTACACCGTTGAATCTCACTCCTGGATAGTACTTGACTTATGACCACAATTGAACCCAAAATTTCCATTGCTAAGCAAGACACTGGTTAAGTGAGTTTTGCCCCATTTTGCCCCACCTTTCATGCCACAGTAAAGTAAATCACTGCAGTTCTTAAGTTAGTAAGTGAATCTGGCTTTCCATTGATTTTGTTTGTCGGAAAGTCGCAAATGGTGATCATATGAGCCTGGGACACTGTAAGTATCACAAATATGAGTCGGTTGCCAGTTGGGAAGGTCACAGATGGTGATCACATGACCCCGGATGCTGCAATTATTGTATATACATGCTGGTTGCCAAACACCTGAATTTTGATCACATGACTTTGGGAAAGCAGCAACAATTGTAAGTCACTTTTTTCAAAAAGTGTAATTTTGAATGGTCACTGAATGAATATAAAATTATTTATTTATTTATTTATTTTTGGGACTTGTATGCCGCCCCATCTCTGAAGACTCGGCGCTCACAGCTAAAACAATAAATACAACAATAGTGAATTAAGAAAAGATTAAACTAAACAAGCCCAACAGCAATTAAATACTAAAAAAAAATAAAAAACCCCCACCCAAAAGGGTCACAGCCCGGGTTGGTCGAACAACCAGGTCTTCAAATCATGGCAGAAGATGTGGAGTTCAGGAGCCGGCGAGCCAAGGGAGTTGGTTCCAGAGGTTGGGGGCCGCAACAGAGTAGGCTCGTCATCGGGGGACTGCCAGCCGGCACTGGCCGGCCGACGGGACCCCAAGGAGTCCTTGCTTTGCTCGCACAGGGCGGTTGGCATTCGATGTCGGCAGGAGTCGCCCCTTAAATATTGAGGACCCATGTCATGCAGGACCTTGTATGTTAAAACTAGAACCTTGAATCTCACCCGGAGCGCAACCGGCAACCAATGCAGGCAGCGCAGGAGGGGGTAACATGGGAAAATCAGAAAACTCCCATCACCACCCATGCTGCCGCAAGCTGCACCAGCTGCAATCTCCGGATGGTATGCAAGAGCAGTCCTAAATAGAGGGCGTTGCAGTAGTCGAGTCTAGAGGTAACAAGGGCATGAGTGACTGTAGCAGGGCATCTCGGTCCAGAAAAGGGCATAGTTGGTGAACAAGGTGGAGCTGAGCAAAGGCCCCCCTGGCGAGGCCCCCACCTGCTCCTCCAACCGAGCCATATGTCCAGGAGGACCCCCAGATTCGCGCCCATCCACAGGGGCAACACCGCTCCCCTATGGCCAAAGTTGGATAATCCTGACTGGGCCAAGACGCCGGTACGCACAGCCACTCAGTCTTGGCCGGGTTGAGTCAAAGCATGTTCCCGCTCATCCAAATCCATACTGCATCCAGACACCGGGTCATCAGAGAGAGGGCATCGCTGACTTGGTTCGGGGTAGAGATGTACAGCTGGGTGTCATCTGTGTACTGATGGAATCTCACCCCGAAACCACAGATGATCTCACCCAGCAGCTTCATATAGATGTTAAATAGCAGGGGGGAGAGAACTGACCCCTGAGGGACCCCACAAGAGAGCACCCTTGGGGTCAAACGCTGCCCCCCCGCCAATACCAATTGCGACTGCCCCGAGAGGTAGGAGGTGAACCACGGAAGCACGGTGCCCACCCACTCCCAACCCCTCGAGGCGTCGCAAAAGGATACCATGGTCAATGGTATCAAAAGCCACTGAGAGGTCTAATAGGACCAGGACAGAGAAAAACCCCTGTCCTGGGCCCTCCA